>JACXGI010001530.1:0-18368 GCA_016801175.1 Esox masquinongy
AGCAGTCTTCCCCATGATTGTGTAGCCTACAGAACTAGACTGAGAGACCATTTAAAGGTCTTTGCAGGTGTTTTGAGTTAATTAGCTGATTAGAGTGTGGCACCAGGTGTCTTCAATATTGAACCTATTCACAATATTCTAATTTTCTGAGATACTGAATTTGGGGTTTTCATTAGTTGTCAGTTATAATCATCAAAATGAAAAGAAATAAACACATGAAATATATCAGTCTGTGTGGAATGAATGTATACATTATACAAGTTTCACTTTTTGAATGGAATTACTGAAATAAATCAACTTTTTGATGATATTTTAATTTTATGACCAGCACCTGTATAATCCCCCCAGACAGAATCTTTTCAGATCCTCGATATAACTAGTCTGCTCTTATGAACTGCCGTATTCAATTCAAAGGTTTCAATTTAAATGTTTCAGTGTGGTTCAGGTCCAGAGACTGAGATAGCCATTGCAAAATGTTAAGAGTACTTTATTAATATCTTCTTTATCAGTAACCAATCATAAATGGACCAAACTGTATATTCATTTGTCAATTTGTCTTTATGGTTGTATGCTTTTGGCAGGATTACTGGCTGTCACTTTTATACAAGGTTCTTGTTGGACCTGAGGTGCTTCTTATAAAAGCCTCATCCAGAAAGACAAAAAGAGTACGGGTCTACCTGCACTGTACAAACAAGAAAAGGTATTCCATAGTCCCTGTACATTTAAGAAATGAGTGAACAATCTGTGATTGTGTGTGAGACCAATGTGTGACCAACATCCTGCCTGCTCTCTTTTCTAGCGCCAGCTACAGAAGGGGAGCAGTCACATTGTTCGCTCTGAACCTGAGTAAGAGTCCTGCGATGATCACTCTGCCTGCTGCCCTCTCAAACAGCACTGCGGAGGCCTTCGTTCTACAGTCTGATCAACCCGGCAAGGAGGGCCTCTTCTCCAAGTAGTAACCTTCTTTCCCATTGATGGGGCTACACCCTTGTGTTTTTTGCTTGAACTTATTTGGATAAGCTATTTTTCAGCATAAACTATTTGAGTGGGTCCTGCCTTGTAATATTGTCAGTGTTAGAATTGTCTAAGTAACCAATAAGTGAGGTATGCTGTGATCCCCAGATCTGTGAAACTAAATGGTGATGTGTTGAAGATGGTGGATGATAGAACTCTTCCATCGCTCCAGGGAGCTCCTCTTGCTGCAGGAGAACATCTCAGACTCCCTGGTTATTCCTTTGCCTTCTATGTCCTCAGTGAGGCTCAGGCACTGGCTTGCCAATGAACACAAGTGGAGAGGAGAATTTCAGAAGATGTCTAGAGTAAGACTAAGAAATTCAGATAAATAATAATTGACTACTGGACCAAACACTGCTGTATGTTTTTCCCAAAGACTGTTAGCCAGGTGAATGTGAAGACTGCATTCAGTTGTTTTTTTTAAAATAACTTTTCATATTACGTTTTGTATACATTATTTTTAACATGTCCAAAGACTTTGAAGACGAGACTGTCTTGAATGAAATTGCTTTTCAGGAAACCCATCCAATAGGTGCATATAAATTGTTTTGTTTTTAAAGCCAAAACCTTATTTACACTCAGGAATCTTGAATTTCTTCTCAGTCATTTCAAGTCAACTTTATAGTTTCATTGTGTAATTTTCTATTTTGCCACACTGGGATGCGACTTCATTTTGTGTGAATACATTTGTACAAAATCTTTTTTGATGAGAAATTACTTGCTTTATGGTTTTATTCTTGTTCAAAGTTGATGAATAATTGACTTCAGGTGCATGAAAACAGCAATGCAGACTTTATCAGAATTTCAAACACAGATGCTGACAGTAGCATCACCAGCACCTGTCATGTGTTGATGAGGCCTTCACAGATCCCTTACTCCTGTTCCTCCCCGTGTGTGATGATATAACATAGGGATTTGTAGTCCAGGTTTCTTGCTGGGTCGATGGTAGACGACTGGAGCATCTGTTTAACCTGAATGGCCAGCAGGCAAATTTTAGTTTTGTATGTGCGTCTTCGTCTTGTAGATATCTAAATTACTGAGGTAATGGTTCTGATTGTCCAACAAATGCTGATTTGTAGATTGCATGGACAGTATTGTTTTGGATTTTAATATTTAACATTCAAACAGTTGTATAATGTTCTCTGTACGTATCTTTCCTCATCAGCTCTGAATTTGTCTGCTTAGGTCATTAGTGTGCGCTCTAATCTGAAAAAACATTTGTGGATGATTGCATTATCAGCATGTCTTTTTCAACTAAACTTTGCATCACAGGGTTATTGATTAGTATCAAACACAAAATGACTTACTCATCTTTGTGTAAATTACCCTTGGCATCGGGATCGAAGATTCTGAAGGAGTTTAGAATGGTATCTTCTGGGTCAGTCCCATGCAGCTTCTCTCCAAAAAGTTTGAGGAACATGGTGAAGTTGATGGGACCACTGGCCTCTTTGAGCATGTCTTCTATATAAGACATAAAGTATTGAATAACAGAAGTCCCTTTAAAATCAGGGAAGGTCTTTTACACACCATGTCTATTGCTGCCAAAGTGATGTTCTTCCAGTGAATGTGCATAAGTGATTTGGGAGGTGACAGTTGAAATACAGCAGCTGTCTTTAACGTTGTCATGGATGCCATGTAGCAGGCCTCAGACGGGACCAGGCTGCTCAAATGGGGGCCGTCAGCCAGGCTAAAGGACTCCATACATGGGCATGTTGTTAGGTAAGACCCAGGGTTCTCCAGAGGCCCAGTGAGGTTAATAATCATAATCAATTTAAGTGTTTCTATTTTTCTCAGTTCTAAATTGTGAAATTATTCTGAAAAGTAACAACTTTTTACCTAACCCGTATGTGCGTCCTCTGGTAGATACTTGCAATTGTTATGATGTACTTGTGTGGCAGCTTGTTGGTTGTCTGTGAAAAACATTCAGGACTCACAAGATTTCTATTACAAGGTGTCCAAAATATGTGATGAGTTGGATGGCAGTGGATTTGTGTTTCTTGAAATACATTTTCTGTAATGTTTGTGCTCTGTCGGCCAGTCTTGTCCGCTGTGTGTGGCAGACAGGCGTGGGCTACTGCCTATCTAAAATAGGTAATGTTTAAACTGTTAATCCTTCTCCTGAGAAAGGCCATGTTGACAAAGTGATGTCCAGTTAAACTCAGCTGGCAGGGAATACTTGGGGGGAGCTATAATTCACCACTGCCTCTTGCTGTTTTTGAATGCTATACTCAGCAGTCATTATTACTGGTCCATGTTAGACTTCTGGCTAAGTTGTTGTACCCTACTGTACATCCCTCATTGTTTTGCACTTCTTTATGTAAACTGACTGTACCATTGTATGAGACAGTTAATAGGACCTACAATGAGAATGTTTTCTACCATATTATTTAAATTAAGACTGAATGTATAATTATTTTTTAAGCTCAGGACAAGAGATTACTGAAGTGGCACAAATCCATATGGGAACTGATTGGTCTTGTACCATTCCGACATGGACATAAGCGGCAACAGCACGGTGTGGCCACTGTGTGGTGCTATAACACTGGGAATAGCCTGTTAGTCCACAGCTGCTCAATTTGCAACTGTATAAGGTTTCAAAATGTTTTATTGGTCAGCTATGATTGCATGCACGTTATAGCAAATGTTTTTGTTGCAAAATGCTTGTTTATTGGATCCTAAACAATGCAGTGGACATAATAAACATCTAACGTAACGTTTTGAGAACAGTAAAACAAGAAAAACTCCAAAAAGTACAAATTAACAATATTAAAAAAATAAGGGACAGATGAGGGTGCAGAAAGGCCATTTCTTTACCAGTCTGAGGGGCCTGGGGGGCAAACATTTTTTCGTCTCTTTCTGTCCTGTTTTATGATAATCTAAAACCTTCCTTATCCGCTAGATGGTATCAACCCGAACAACCCTTGACTAGTGTATGAGGTCCGTGAGGATATTTGTGGTCTCTCTGCAGGAGTAAATGTCCTGGAGGCCAGGCAGCATGCCAGCGATGGTGCACTGGGCTGACCTCACCACGTCAGGAGAGCCATACGGCCAGGGCAGTTTCCGTTCCTGACAGGCTGTCAGTCACTGTATATCTAGTTCTCCATTTAGCCTGCAGCCATTTAAAAAATATAGTAATGTACATAAGTCATTTTATTAATGACTGATAGATGTGAATTGACACTCGTAGTAACCATATAGTTCTGGAATTGTTCCTTCAGGGGACGCATTTCTTTCATCCCGTCTAGTATTTCCTATTAACACCACATATTGGCCCGCTTTGCGGTGCTGATGTATATACTAGCTATTCCTGCATTTAGCAGAGGGCTCATTGTGCACTGAGTAGGCCTTGATAGTGTGGTTTGAAAGTGGGAAAAGAGCACACAGAAGTAGAGCAGGCCAGACTCACACGGTCTCTGCCTCCTGGGGCATCATGAGGTCTGCTCGCCAATGAACACAAACACACTCTGTGGCCACAGCTCTAGACTGGCCCAGGGTCTCATTAGCCGGCGCCATCAGCCATTTACCAACAGTTCAGAGTACAGGTCACTGAAATGTGCTGATACAGGTAAAACACTGTGGATTTCAGTTTAGAAGTGGAATCCATTAAAGGTGCATTATACAATTTGTGCAACTGCTACATTTGCGCATGCACATTTAATGAGATGCACCTTGAAACGTCCTTCAGCCGTTTAGGCTACATGTTTGTTATCAAGCGAACGCTGTTACCGAGTCAAATGTGCCTTTAGATTGCTATTTTGCTTTAAGACTGCTTTTAGAGAGTCTTAATTCTCTGGATGAGACGCTGGTAACAGATGTTTTTGCTGTGAGACCAGCGGGCCAGATTCCAACCCATGCTGCATCAGTATCACGTCAACCAGAGGAGTTTGGAACGCTGAACCACCACAGGCACCTGCATAATGTCCTTTGTTGCACTGTGTGCTTTATTGGACAGGGAAGTGAGGAAAGGTAGAGGAGATATATTTTAGCTGAAAGCGGGCGATCGAATTTCAAACCACCATGCAGCAGTATATGTGAACCAGTGGCAGGGGCTTAGACCAGAGGACAGGAAAGTGATGAAAGTTATAGAAGAGAGATTTATTTACTGAAGGCAGTAGATCGAATTTCAAACCACCATGCAGCAAAAGCCTATATGTGAACCAGAGGCAGCGGCTTAGACTGCTGAACCGGAAGCGTAGCCAGAAATGTGTTGGTGGGTGGGCACAAATGTAAGAAATGGGGAGGGCAGAAAGGTACTGAAATTGTATCATTACGTTTACCTGAAAAGCATAGACTAATACTGACGTTTACGCTTGCACATAAACCATTTAACTGAGAGATTTTTTTTACTATGTACATGTATTGTCTTGCATTTCACTAGCGACCGATCACAATTGAATACACCCACAACGTAACTGCAGGGTGCTATGGGGAAGGTCACCCCGCCTGATGTTTCTGTGCCTGGTAGGACTTGGTGTTTCAGTGGGCCTGATCCTGCAGCACAAGTAGACCAATAGTTTGAGGGCGTTGTGTAATTCCTTTTTAAAATATTACAGAGCTATTTTTTGGGATGTATTTTGCTCTCTTACAAAAGTAATATGAATGTTTTGCCTATTTTTCTCGACGGACATGTGCTTCCTCAATATCAGTGTTTACCAGTGGCATCGTTAGGCCTAGGCTTCCGGGGTTTAGCCCTAGGTTTGTTTGGGGTATCTCAGTGTTTTTCGATCTAATTCCAAAGATAGATTTGTAATTTTTGTTTTGATGAGTTTGCATCAGCGCGAAGATGTCTGCATATGTTGCAAACTGACATGAACGCGGCTGGGACGGTATTAACAAACGAGTGCTTCATTTTCACAACCCTCTCTTCGTTTCAACTGCGCAGGGTTGCATGTAGGCCTACTTAAAATATGTAAGATTTTTACTGTACGACCAACATGAAAAAGCGAAAATAACCAGTAGATGTCTACAGTTAATATTTTAATTGAATGTTTCAAATAATATTTTTCTACAAAATGTACCAGTGACCGACATATTCCCCGGTCCGCCTGTCAGTTTGCATCGAGTTGTAATCTTACACTTGATTTAGACCCTCGCAGTACTATCGTTCACTAGCCAATACTATACCGGTCTCGTTCGGTGCGGGAAGACGAGGAGGCGAGTTGTTTAGAGGCAATATTCTATGCAGTTCCCCTTTAAGTAAGAGGTTTTAACCTATTTTAAACGGCATATTGGGCACACTATAAGCATAGTAGTTCACAAACAAAGCCAACAGAAAAGATACATTTATTGTTACAAAAATGCAGTTTATGATTGGAGATCCCAACTATAGGCCCAATTTGAAGTTGGAACGAGAAAGATAGCTGTCACTCGAAAACATCGGAAACCTGCTCTGCGCTCAAGCCAAATTACGCGCGTTCCAGTCCCTAGATTCTCCAATCTCCACTCCAAACATATACTACGGCAGTGACCAATTGTTCGGTCGGCCTGTTAGCATATATGCCGTATTGTACGGTACGCTTATCAGACGAAGGTCTACGTTAACATTTTTATATAATAACGTTAAAACGGCTGGTCAATATGGGTGGGCCAAGCTCTCCAGTGGATACGTCGGTGTCCAGTCGTGCCTACGCCCTTGCGCTGGACCAACGTAGTTCACAAAAGAGTACGTTCTAAATAAGATTCATCTTCTGTAATTGTTTATCACATTAACAACAACCAATGGAGTATGCACACATCTAACGGATTTAACTAAAAGCCTGTGTAACCAATCTCAAGTTGGCCATAATAAACTGCACTCGAGTGCATTCGTCCATACGTAGGTGGGCGTGTCAGCATCAGGTTTCATTTCAACCATTTGATCATCTAGGCTATGTAGCTTGCGCGATTACACATGAAGAAACAGCATTATTCGTGATTCGCGAAGAAGTGTATCCTACTAAGCAGAGTTTATAATGGTAAACTTTTGACAGAGTTTGATATAAATCCACCCGGGAAAGTACATAAATTGCGCACGGACATGGCTAAGGCATACAAGCTGTATGTAGGAATAGTGACAGGTAAGATGCGTCATGGCTTACTGTGTTCCAGCTGAATGACTCTCCAGTCTTCACTCTATTGTAAATATAATTGCTTATAGTCTGGTCAGTGAATGAATACGGTTTTTTACAAACTGACAGCATATTACATTTATAAATTTCAAACACCACTAACATGTCATTTGTCACTTGTTCTTTCGAATTAGTACTTCCATTGGCTAACTGTTTTTATAGGTAGGCTATACTGTAATGTTAGAATTAGTGGGAGGCCAACAGGCCTACAGTTCGTATGTGAATGTGATTCATTCTCAGCTCTCCGATGCTTCGTTTTTACCAGAGGCTATAATTGAAAAACAGTTGATTATATTAAATTACAAGTGATGTGGTTTTCATGGAAAAGATTTGCCTTTGTGATAATATCTACAAATATTAATGGAGTTCCCAATAGTTTTATTATTTCCCCTGTCTAGCTATTGCCTAATGATTATTAATGTGGCTGTGCTCTGTCTTAAACACTGGTTATAGATAGTTTAGTGTTATGTTAAACTTGGTATTTATAGTCTAGTTTACCTGTCTATTCTGTGGTTGACAGCAGCAGTTAGCTTGCTGGTGTGTCAAAAGTTCTGCAAATGAAACTCCCACCACCCAATAATCTGTGTAAAACTGTCAATCACAATATGTTCCATATGTGTGGTCTGAACTCTGTACTTACCTTTTGGGATTTTAAAACCAATGTGGTGCAAGTCTAGATGTTCTGTCTAGATTTGAGTTGATGTTCTGGCATTGTGTGACCTGATCTGTTTGTTTTTTTGGTTGTAGCTTTGGCCCTATGCAAATATTCTCTGGCTGAATGGAATGCAACTGAGGACGAGCATGAAAACAAGACTGTGTCCCTTCATCGCCAGGGCAACTCAAACAACTTCACAGGTATATTGTTTTCCCCCAAAGAAAAATTAACAGATGAATGGGGTTATCATGTCATAATGACTGAATATGGCATAACGTATCATCTGAAATGTACACGTGTTAAAAGGAAAGTTTGCAGTTTTTTCTCTCTTTCTATGTGAACATCAATGTGGTGTTACTAATAGTTTAGCTTCCTCCACTGACTGTTCGCCTTGCCACACTCTGGGCACAAACTCACGGTCCACTGCTTCACAACACGTGTACACCCTTTTTGATAACATTCCAACAGTTTGAGCTACACAAAGGGTACTAATTGGATTTCCCTATCAGTGAAATTTCAAGCTAGCTATAGAGTGAGCTTATGGTACGTTCTTAACTCACTTCAGTTACTACACTGCACTCACCCCTCCTAAACTTGCTAAACAGCAAACGACCCCGACTCAGCTGAGTATAACTTACGAATCCTGGTCACAGCATCAGTAAAACTGACTTCACCTTGCTTGCTGCTAACAGTTAAGCTTCGTCCACTGACAGTTCAACTTGCCCCAATCTGGGTGCCAATTGGACATCACCAACATTTCAAGCTAGCTGTAGAGTGAGCTTCCTGTACATTGTTAACTCATACATGTGCTTGTAGTTTCTTTTCTTTATTTCTTTATTTTGTTTTGTTACAGACAAAATCTATTAGCACATTTAGCTGAGTTACCACTTGCCTCTCATTTTAAAGCATTGTGATAATGTGTGGTTATAAAATTTTGGAAAATGCTCAAAACCCTCAAAAACCAATAAATATTACAACTGAATCCAATTTTGAATGCTGTATCTGCACACATTTCATTTTAAATGTTCTTATATGCCATAGAAAATATCTGTAATGAAACAAACCTTGTTGTTGGAGCATCAAGTACAATCACAAACATTTGGGCCACATGTACAAATGTACAAACATCCCCTTTAACATGTTTAAATAATTTTAACTTCAGAACTAGCCAGTTTTACACAAAACCTGTTTGTTTACAAAAAGAACATGTACGTGATTAAATATATTTGAGACTGTTAGTGCACTTCAAAAACATTTCTATAATATGTTTTACTGCTTTGTCGACTGTCATTAAATTAATTAAAGCCCATGCGCCAGAACTGCAACACAGTTGTTCATTCAAACAATATGAATATCAAATACCTCTCCACTCAGACTTTTAGTTAAAGGAGGAGATCCTCCTTCATGTGCCATCCCCAACAAAGACTCCAGTGCAAATTAAAGCCTTCCTGCCACCAGTGACCATGCAGTCATTACCCCTCCTCTGTGAGTGTTATTGTGAAATGTAAAACCAGCTTTTTATGTGCTCTGGATTAGGTTTCTCACTGCTATTTATATGTGCACTCTGTGGGGGGCAGTCAGACATCCCGTGTGATTAGAAGCCACCTTAGTTACAGAAGGTTCTGCACTGTTTAAGATTTATTTGCTGTTTGATGATTATCCTCACACCTACAAGGTCTGTTTAACTACTGACCATGCTTTTGTATTTACCAGGGGAGAAGTGACGCAATTTCTAGGAACTTTTAGCAAATTGTAAAAAGAATTGTGATGAATGTAAATGATGGCCTCATGCTTCAGATTTTAACAAGGCTATCTAGCAGAAAGCCTAGCTTCTTGGTGGGCAGGTGGTGGTCTACTAAATCATAATGTGGAAAACAAATGTAGCAACTTGTAAGCAACATACTTTTTTTCAGATAACGACTAATTCATAAAACAAACTGTCAGTTTAAACAAATACTACAGTTGTGCTCATAAGTTTGCATACCCTGGAAGAAATTGTGAAATTTTGGCATAGATTTGATATTTTGATATGACTGATCATGCAAAAAAAAAAGTATTTTATTGAAGGATAGTGATCATATGAAGCCATTTATTATCACATAGTTGTTTGGCTCCTTTTAAATTATAATGATAACAGAAATCACCCAAATGGTCCTGATCAAAAGTTTACATATTCTTGAATGTTCGGCCTTGTGATAGACACACAAGGTGACACACAGGTGAAAATGGCAATTGAAGATGAGTTTCCCACAGCTGTGGCTTTTTAAATTACAATTAGTGTCTGTGTATAAATAGTTAATGAGTTAGCTCTCACGTGGATGCACTGAGCAGGCTAGATACTGAGCAGGGGGGAGCAGAAAAGAACTGTCAAAAGACCTGCTTAACAAGGTAACGGAACTGCATAAAGATGGAAAAGGATATAAAAAGATATCCAAAGCCTTGCAAATGCCAGTCGGCACTGTTCAATCACTTATTAAGAAGTGGAAAATTCGGGGATCTCTTGATACCAAGCCAAGGTCAGGTAGACCAAGAAAGATTTCAGCCAAAACTGCCAGAAGAATTGTTCGGGATACAAAGAAAAACCCAGAGGTAACCTCAGGAGAAATACAGGCTGCTCTGGAAAAAGACGGTGTTGTTGTTTCAAGGAGCACAGCACGACGATACTTGAACAAAAATGAGCTGCATGGTCAAGTTGCCAGAAAGAAGACTTTACTGCGCCAATGCCACAAAACAGCTCGGTTACAATATGCCCGACAACACCTTGACATGCTTCACAGCTTCTGGCACACTGTAATTTAGAGTGACGAGACCAAAATAGAGCTTTATGGTCACAACCATAAGCGCTATGTTTGGAGAGGGGTCAACAAGGCCTATAGTGAACAGAATACCATCCCCACTGTGAAACATGGTGGTGGCTCACTGATGTTTTGGGGGTGTGTGAGCTCTAAAGACATGGGGACCTTGTGAAAATTGATGGCAAGATGAATGCAGCATGTTATCAGAAAATACTGGCAGACAATTTACATTCTTCTGCATGAAAGCTGCACATGGGACGCTCTTGGACTTTCCAGCACGACAATGACCCTAAGCACAAGGCCAAGTTGACCCTCCAGTGGTTACAGCAGAAAAAGGTGAAGGTTTTGGAGTGGCCATCACAGTCTCCTGACCTTAATATCATTGACCCACTCTGGGGAGATCTCAAACGTGCGGTTCATGCAAGACGACCAAAGACTTTGCATGACCTGGAGGCATTTTGCCAAGACGAATGGGCAGCTATACCACCTGCAAGAATTCGGGGCCTCATAGACAACTATTCCAAAAGACTGCACGCTGTCATTGATACTAAAGGGGGCATGACACAGTATTAAGAACTAAGGGTTTGCAGACTTTTGAACAGGGGTCAGTTGATTTTTTTCTTTGTTGCCCTGTTTTGTTTTATGATTGTGCCATTCTGTTATGACCTACGGTTGAATGTGAATCCCTTAAGAAATAAAAGACGTGTTTTGCCTGCTCACTCATGTTTTCTTATATGTACAAATGGTACATATATTACCAATTCTGCAAGGGTATGCAAACTTTTGAGCACAACTGTATCTCATAAAAAAATGTACATGTCCTGAGCCTGTGTTAACCTTAGAACTATTTCTGGCATGCAGTGCTCTCCAGATAAAGATAAGCAAAAAAGGCAATAAAAAATTAAAACATGAGAAATCAAACCTTTGAGGTAACATTGCCAACTTTTGTTAAACATCAACTTTTTCTCCCAAAACCGTTTTACATCAGCAGTTGTATCCAAGTGTTTTACCTAATATCCCAAGAGCCTTTGCGTTATGATTATTGGCACCCCAGCATTTAGTAAATTATTTTCCTCTTGAACCAGTCTCCTCACTGTGTGTATGGGCAAAATACACTTGGATTCTCTTCCAGGCATGTTCATCACAAGGATATGAAGGGGACATTTGTCTGTGTGGGATGCCATATTAAATGTTAACTTGAAGTCATACTTAGAGTAGACTTGTTGAGCAAACAAAAAAAGCTGTAATTAGTTGAAACACACATTTTTGACAGTGTGCATGCTAGTTCTCTCTATCCATCTTATTTGCCCTACTCACTTTAACCACTTCCTGATCAAACAGTATTGTTTTATTGTTCCCTGCCATTCAGAAACGTAAAAAACATAGTTAAATATTAATTCTGATATTTACAATATGCTGTTCCACAAAGCTAACTAACAAACCACACCATTCATTCTCTACGCTATAGCTAATGCTAATTAGCATTGCCTTACAACGGCTTATACTTAAATACAAATAAAATACAAAATGCAAATTTTTTTCTCAACATAGAACTAATATATATTTATCTGTCTAACAGTTTATTGAATTCATATTCAATGATGTTTACTATTTTCGAATGACCAGAACCAGGAAGACAATCACAACTTATTGGAATCCCCAGTGTAGGCAAGGATGGTGGATTGTTTCTTCACATAGGATATGTCATGTCATCTGTGATCTGCTTTTACAGTTTTTGGTATTTACTTAAATACAGTAAGAGTGATGCATAGATGTACATTTAATTAGGGGAAGGTAGTTCCTGGTTACCTCTCTGATACAGCACTTATTGCTGGGTTTGTTCAAACCACAGCAGCCTTTCCTAGTTATACACTTGGGAAGTAGTGTGTAATAACTGGCAGCATTTACAGCTACCCAACTACATACCTATCAATTAACACCTGTTGTTCTTTTGTAACCAGATCAGTGCCTATTCAATTATTTAGGCCATTTTAGAAGCACACTCGTGTTTCACCCTAGAAATGGGTCTTTGTACCTCTGTGATGCGAACTCTATCTAAACCATATTGTTTTATCTATCCATGTTTGCCACTTATTAAGAAGGCATGACAATAGATTAGTAATGAACTCTTTACTAAGAGGGGTCCAAAAAACAGGCTGAGGTTATCAGTTGTCTTTGAAACTGAAATAATTTAATTATTAATAGATCTATTATTGATGTATTATTATATACAGCCACACCAGTCTTGTCTCAGAGGTGACAGTTCAGTTCCCATTCCTTCCTCAGATCCTATTACCAATACCATATTTATACAGGATGCACTGGTCACCCTGACTCAGATTTCTAAAGGAATAGATGAGCCTAGTTCAGAAGGGGTCTCTCACTTCAAACACATTTTATTATTGTACATACACATCTAAATACTCTATTCTTTTCAGGAGGAAATTAAATATCAAAACACTTTCTCTTTGTCCACTCAGAAGACTTCATAGAAACTCAAACCCAAGATGAATTGGATGGCTTTTTCACCAAATGCCCAAAGGAGTTCCAGCATTACTGTATTCATGGGTCATGCCGTTTTTTGGAGGAACAGGACAGTCCTTCATGCAGGTAAATCTTACCAGTCCCTTACTGTGCCCTACCCGTTGGTCCCTTACCGTGCCCTACCCGTTGGTCCCTTGCGTGCCCTACCCGTAGGTCCCTTGCCGTGCCCTACCCGTAGGTCCCTTGCCGTGCCCTACCCGTAGGTCCCTTGCCGTGCCCTACCCGTAGATCCCTTACCGTGCCCTACCCGTAGGTCCCTTGCCGTGCCCTACCCGTAGGTCCCTTGCCGTGCCCTACCCGTAGGTCCCTTACCGTGCCCTACCCGTAGGTCCCTTACCGTGCCTTACCCGTAGGTCCCTTGCCGTGCCCTACCCGTAGCTCCCTTGCCGTGCCCTACCCGTAGGTCCCTTGCCGTGCCCTACCCGTAGGTCCCTTGCCGTGCCCTACCCGTAGGTCCCTTGCCGTGCTCTACCCGTAGGTCCCTTGCCGTGCCCTACCCGTAGGTCCCTTACCGTGCCTTACCCGTAGGTCTCTTACTGTGGGCCACAATCAT
Organism: Esox masquinongy; assembly: GCA_016801175.1. Classification (NCBI taxonomy): domain Eukaryota; kingdom Metazoa; phylum Chordata; class Actinopteri; order Esociformes; family Esocidae; genus Esox; species Esox masquinongy. The sequence continues at coordinate 13,669 of JACXGI010001530.1, forward strand.
TTATCTTTACACCTTCAATGCAGATAGATGGTCTCAAGCCAAGAACAACAGAACTCAACAATTTTCTCCAGTAAATGTATTAAACAACTGACTTGTGTCTCTGTTTTAACTATATAAGAATTATTGTACATAATAACAAGTGTGAATTTCTTATTCACTTCCAAAATTATTGGCACCCTTGATAAAAACTTGCAAAAATAAAACTTGCAAAAATTTCTTTAAGTACATCTCAGTTTTAAACAGTATTATTGCCTTCCATGGTGTTGCAGTCTCACCAGGGCATAAATATGAAGTAATATGCATGGAATATCTATTTGTCACCTATCACCATCATTTAAGGCAAAGAACATACAAATGAAAAGAGACGCATGATTTTTGACCTCAGAAAGTGGAAACAGCTAAAAACCCAATTATTAACTTTGTGGTTGGAATCCTGAAAGCTGATTGACTGAAAGCCGTGGTATATGAGCACTTATAAACCGGGTGGTTTGAATCCTGAATATACCACATCCCCTTGTGCCTTCTTCTCCCGTTTTCTGATTGGCTCAGAGCTGGCGACAAGTGATTTAACAAGAAGAAACACTAAGCACTAGAAGCTAACCGTGGGTGGTCAACAAAACAAAGTGTGAGGTGAGTTAACGATTGGAGGTAAGATGAATGCAGAGTGGTCGAAAGTCTGCAATCGCTGCAGTGTGCCTCGGCCTTAAAGGGTCGGGCTCATAGCCTATAATAAGGGCTTGGTGTGTGCTCAGACACGAGCAATTAGCACATTGTCCATTTGCAATTGTCCCATTCACACGAACTACTTCTTCAGCAGGTAACGCTGTGCAGACGATTTTGCGCAAGCTCAAGAAATACCTTCATGTTCTCGCTTTCTTTGAATTTTAGTAGTGATTTCTCCTCCTGTTTTCTGACTGGCTTAGAGCAGGCATCAACAGACTAGAGATTCAACAAGACAAAGCGCACATTTTTAGAAATTTGTAAATTCCCCCACATTTTTAAAGAAGTATAGTACTACTGTATATACTTGACTTTAAGTAACACAAAAATAAAATGTTTGTGTCTGACAAATTCCACTGACATCACTTGTTTACTCATACTAAATCTACTAACCTTGTTCACTGTGAACTTTCATAGAAGATGTGCCTCCTTAGCATCACAGAATCTCAAGCAACCAGTCCAGCTCATTTGTAAACGGTTTAGTGAACTGAACTGAAAAATCACTTTCTTTCAAGGAACAGAATAGTGGTTAATCATGTTACGGTACATTCTGGTATTCTCTTCCCTCAGTCCTACAAAAAAAGAAAAAAAAAACACCACAAAGTGGTCTTATGAAAAGCACAAAAATAATCACCTTCCATTGTCAAGCCAGCCAATTGAGAAATCCTTGCCAGTGTTTTTCTGCCCACCCCTACAAAGCAATACCTCTACTGCAGCCTACTGATATGTATATTGATTAGGGCCTATTCACTTTAACAAGAGTTGTCAGGATGCTCAGTTTGATTGGGATTGGTGGTGATCTGAGACAGCTTGAGGTCACTTTTTGACAAGGTGAAATAATTTTTAAAAAACAGTGTGTTTTTAGAGAAGGTTGGTCATTTGAATTGGGTGATCATGTTACTGTTCTTAAACATCATGTTACTTTAAGTAGCAAAGTGTATTGCTTTGTCACTTCATTTCCCACATTGGTGAATTTCTCTGAGGAAATTTCTTACATGGAATATGTTGTAACAAAGAAAGAAGTCCTATATCCCTACAGGAATTAGTTCTCTTATTCCAGTTTAGTCTGTAGCCAGAGAAGTTACCTAACAAATTGATCAAGCTTATTATAGGTGGGATATACTGGATTTAGGGTTAGTTACATTGAAGCTATGCATGTATAGACATTTTATCAAAATGTCTGGGATATAATAATCATGTTTTTTGTGTGTGGATAGAACAGGAAAAAACATGCAACCCTGTCTCATCCCTCAAGGGAGGTTAAATCAAGCTAATGGTGATTGGTTGTTGTGTTCTTGAGAAAGGGTTATTGTGTAAAAATGTTATCCATTGTGAATATATCTCATCAAAGAGATGCCTAAGATTGAATAACTAGTTCCTGTTCAGAATGAAGCCGGTTTGATTAAAAATATCTAGTTTGCCCACCAACACGCTGAGGCTTTTAGCCAGAGTTTTTGCTAATATTCTTTTGTCCTTGGTGCATTAATCAAGAGAACAATATGAGATGGTAGAACTATGGGATCAGAGATCAGCAACCTTCTATTCAGATTTACATGGGCTACATTTAGATGGGGCCAGTTTCTGTGGTAAGTTATGGACTGACGTTTAAGGGCTGTGACAACTTGCATTAATTTAATTCCAAGTCAAGCACTGTCCATAGTTTACAATAAAACACAATATGTCTTTAACACTTTCCACTGCTTTTTATACAGAAAGGTGTGTATTAAGGGCAAAATTTGAACACATTCTAAGATGATGGTTAATCGCATTTAACTACAGAAGATTATGCGATTAATTACAATTCATTATTTTAATTGTTTGACAGCGCTAATATACAGCTCCGGAAAAAATTAAGAGACCACTGCACATTTTCCTTTCCAAAAAAGTCGAAAAGGAAGGTTTCGAGCGAGGAACAGAAGGGTTAAAATTAAGAGAGCACTGCAAATTGAACGCTTCTGTTCCTCACTCAAAACTTTCCTTTTCAACTTTTTTGTAAAGGAAAGAAAAAGGTGCAGTGGTCTCTTAATTTTTTCTGGAGCTGTATATTTTTCACCAGTAACAGACTTGATTTTGTAGATATTGCCGTTGCTTGCAATTTTTACGTAGCTGTCTAGCCAGGACTTTGGGAGGTTTGTTGCCAAACTTAAACATTTTTTGTATTATATAAAGAAAGGACCAACACATTTTTGATGAAGGAATCTGATTGAATTTGAATTTTAAGGCAGACTTTTTGGGGGTTTCTCTATAGTTGGGACAATTCGGGAATAATGATACAGCTTCTCAGATATGCCTTAAGGGCTAAGGCGGGAAAGTATCTGTGTTATAATTAGTTTCAAAGAAAAGTGGGATTTTAACTTTCAAATATTCACACAGACCCTGATTCTGTGAGGAGCGGAGGATTTGATCACACCGTTGTAATAACATAAATGCGCACATGTACGATGATCACATAATCCCAGATCGATTACGAGGAGTGCTTTATAAATGGACAATATATTAATTAATTTAACTAATTTTGACCATCACAAACATGACCGTGTCATGCTACCCATGTGTCACGTCCTGGCTATGCCCCTAGCCATCTCGGCACTGGGCTAGGGCCATAGTCAGGACAGGACGGAAGGTGGTACCTCTAGCCACCTCCGATCCTTTTGGTCTCCCCAATTGGAGGCAGGTGTAGATCGCTGCCTCCAATTGGGGACCCTATTTATGTTTTCTGTGTGGCCACACCCGGTGTGGTTCATTTTGGTTTTGTCTTTCCCTTGGATACCCCACGTCACTGGTTGCTTTTTTGATTAAACATGGATTACACCCATTATTTCGACTCCTACCACAACCTCAGCCGTGACACCATGCCTATAGCTAAAGAATCCCGAACGACCTGTACTACTGCTACTGGGGCTCCCTGAAAACAGCCACTTTTATTTATATGAATAATTTTTTTATGATTGAGGAAGGCACCACTCTGTCCACTTAAATGGTCAACTTTTGGAAACGTTTAGTAAGCATTTTGGAAACGTTAAGTAAGCATTGGTTGTTTATGAAGTATGCGACCATGGCAGTACATTTTGAAATGCTTTGTAAAGTGATATAGGAGTGTAGATGTCCCAAAAACAGATATGTTGTGGCCAACAATATTCTAAATAATTAGATCAGACACAGGTGATCCTCATTTACTTATTTATCTCAACTATGGTAAGTTTCAGTTGCCTACAGAGTATAAATTGCCCATTCAACAGGGTTTGAGAAACAGGGTTTGAGAAAGAGACAACAGAAAACTCTGCTCCCTCTACCACTGTCAAGAGATTAAATACCTGATTAATACTTGAATACCTGAATAATATCTGAGGATGTCAGAAACAAAATATTTCTCAAACAGACCCAAGGTTGCGGGCCATCTCCCAGAACCTTGTCAGAAGAAACGCTGGACTGTTCTGAAGTGGCCAGCGATGTGTCCTGATCCCATTGAAAACCTATGGCAGAACTGAAAACAGTAGTTGGCTGAAGGTGTCCTTCAAATACACCAGACCTGAAAGAGCCTTCAGCTGAAGATGACATGCCAGTAGAGAGGTGCTGGAAGTTGCTTACATGAACCATTTAACTGTAGTTATCCATCCTTAAATATAAGGTCTTGGGTGCCAATAAATGTGTCTACGCCATTCATGTTTCTTAATAATTTACTGCAATAAAGCACTTCATTTTCAGTGAGACAAATTAATTCTCTAATTTTTCAATGTAAATAATGTGTAGAAACAAATGTTCATTTTCTACCTAATGTTTTATGAAATAAAGAATATTTTGAAATAATACAAGGTTGTGAATATTTTTGTCTTCAACTTTACATGGACACCTATTTTTATCACACCTAGTGTATTTTGTTTTTGCTTTGTTTCAGATGTAACAAAGGGTACATTGGGTCCAGGTGTGAGTATTTTGATCTTGACTGGCGTATACAAGACCAGAGGCAGATCATCGTAGCC
>JACXGI010001530.1:18468-43174 GCA_016801175.1 Esox masquinongy
TGTGTGTGTGTGTGTGTGTGTGTGTGTGTGTGTGTGTGTGTGTGTGTGTGTGTGTGTGTGTGTGTGTGTGTGTGTGTGTGTGTGTGTGTGTGTGTGTGTGTGTGTGTGTGTGTGTGTGTGTGTGTGTGTGTGTGTGTGTGTGTGTGTGTGTGTGTGTGTGTGTGTGTGTGTTGGACAATAACACCCAAATGTGGAAGGTCTGGTGGAGCAATGTGTCTACCAACCAATCATCTCCCACAACACCTCCCCCACGTATCTTGGTCAGCTATGCACCAATCACTATAGTGCAAGCTTGTTGTGGGGACTCGATATCTCGATACTACAAAGAATTTAAAGAGCAAAGCACTGCTTCGTTGAGACGTGTTAATTGCGATAAAAGCAGCTAGCTTACTAAAGTGACATTATGTTTACTGTTCTAGGCTAATTATTGGTTATTTTCCTTTTGTGAAATGACTGGCATCAGCTAAACTAGATGTTACTGTATTTTATTTGTCACTCCCATAGAATGATATGGCCACTCCCACTGAGGCCAACTTTGAGTGGTTGATTTGTACCAGCGCTTGACTTGTGATAAAATAAGGAACTGACAAATCGCACGTTAGGCTATATTCATCAAAATGTATGTGTTAATAAGGTTTGCCTAAAAAAGGAACCGGAATGCTGTTCGCCTACATTTTTTTTTTACCAGAATGCCGATAGTACTGCGAGATTACAAGTCATTGCAAACTGATATACTGACCAGTGAGAAAGTTTAAATTGGGAATATGTCAGTCATTAATTTTGTAGAAAAATATTTTTTGAAACATTAACTTAAAACATTATCTGCAGATGCCTACTGGTAATGTTTGCTTATTTTTATACGTGTAATATAATTCCTTTTATACTTGTATTACATATTGCCCCTTTAACCACTTATTGCCCCTTTAACTACAGGTTAAAACGAATCCCAGTTTTTACTAAGCAGTAACTAACCTGATTCTAGGTGAATGCTTTTGCCAAGCTATTGTCAGTCATGAAACAATAAATAAATCTTTAAAAGTGTTACTTTTTAATGTTTTGCATTATCTCTCAGTCGACCTAAACTTTGTAGACAGAAGAGGAGAAGAAAAGAAGAAACAGGGAATGGTACAGAAAAGCTCAATATGAATATAATGAACAGAAATGGAAAGCATTCCTTGGATTCAGCAGAAACTTCAGACATCAATGCAGTATGATGAGGTATGTAACAATATGAAAGTTAGTATCATTATCCTTTCTGCCTGTATTAAGTAGGAGTGGGATTGCAAAGGGCAATAGACAAAAGCTATGTTAGACAAGGGATTTGAAGAACATACTGTACGAAATGTAAGTTTGTTTGTTTGCAACTACCCAAACAACCTCTTTGTTCCAGGGACTCTATGTATAAAACATATTTTTATTATTTATTAGCGCAAACTGCATTTTGGGGTTGAGAGTTTTGATTATCTTGAACACAGTAATTTTGTGACATTTTGAAACTTTGAAATGATTTCCCTCTACTAACTTCAATAATATCTCTATGGGAAAAAATCACTAGTCCTTGTCTTCTTGCTGTTGTGTGGTTATATTTCAAAGTGGTATCAAGCCAAGCATTACAAGGTAGCTCACAACTGAGGGAGGGCCTCAAATGGAGCCAAGACTTGTGTTCTGTGCTCCCCTTCCTTGAACACATTGATGCATATCAGAAAGACAGAGAGTGTGAGATCATCAGACAATGTTTCCACACCCTATATAGCCCATTTTTTTCTCTGTGGTCTAGGCAGGCTGACTTACTCTCAGAATTTGGCTGTAACAGTTGGTTCAAAGAAAAGGTGCATCTGGTCCCTCTCTGCGTCCATCTCTGAAAAAAGAATGTGACAAACAGAACATTACAAGCAGAACAAGACACCAGGCACTATGATGTGTGGCATAAATATGAAGTCACCAGACACTATATGATCGATTCACTGGCTTTATCTTACCAGGGATGTGAGGTCAATTTTAAACATGGACTATCTATCTTTTAAATAGTATTTTCAGTGAAAATCTCACTTTAAAAATTAGTATTCATACCCAAATAATGATGTGGACTCCTATACTTGCTAAAAGCATGAAATAAAGGAAGAACAACCCATCTTAGACCTGTATGTCAAAGAGGAAGTTTCAAAAAAATGCCATGGCGTATGTTCCAATAATCCGAGGAGGATGAGCTGGCCAATCAGAGGCCTACTTGCATTAATATTTTTACGATTATTATCATTATTTCATTGAAATCTGTAAACCCTTGGCCGACGCATTTGCTTATTCGTTGGATATCGATAATCAAAAGCTGCCTTGTGATTGCGTGTTAACAACTGACACAACTTCGATAGTAACAGCTGTTGCTTTCTTCATCCAGCCACAGGGTCTATTCATGGTATTCTCTGGCCGGTCGGGATGATGGCCTTGGATGGGAGTGACTGTTGGGAAGAGAGAGTGCTCTATAGCGTCACCAGAAGATAAACAAGCCCGTTCTTTCCAGCTGCTGCTCACCGTCTAACAAAGTTGAATGCACTGGTTGTAAGCCACTCTGGATAAGAGCGTCTTCTAAATGGCTAACATGTCAACGTTGAAAACTCTGTTCAGTGCAGAGATGTAGTAACCCACGAGAGATACTGGACCAACTCCCTGGAACTGTCCTATCTTTACGGTCACCATGGAGATGGATCAACAAAACAGTATCTCCCTTTGCCTTTATGTAAATGAAATAATGTGATTAATGTTTCTTTTAAAGACTCATTTTGTGTAAACGAAAGGTACGTCCATGTTCATCCAACCATAATGACCTGGAACTGAAAGTTAAACCAAATTTTAGATGTTTCTAAATTAATTGTTGTGTATTTAAGCTAGAACTCCAATTATGCTTTCTTGTGGATGTGGTGTGTTATAATGAAGAGTCCTGCCATGTAGCCCCTCACGTTGGACAGGCAGCATGTTTAATAATACTGAAGGGTGGACCCTTAATGTACCTGTACATGGTGGTCAGTTTGACCTTTCTGAAACAGAGTAATTCCAATGTCATTGTAATTATGTTAATGTTATCACTTTTCACAAGCTCTAATATTTTCCCAGCAGCTGTGGGATATATGTAATGAATGTATGTATTTTTACACGTAGACAAAGAGACTCCTGGTGTGGGCTAAGGTGTCTTACTGAATTCAGCTGGAGGGTTCTCAAAACTGGATGAGAAGGTTACAAACAAGAACTTATTTCGAGACATGCAGCCTCCTTGCTACCAGAACAGCTGTGGTTGTGTACTAATGTGGGCAGACATAAAGTAGTCCACTGTTAAGAACGATGTAATGGTTTCTCCAAATATCATCATGTATACACCCCTATACTTAGAGGGAGTATAGACTTGGAGTCAGCACTGTGCTACGTTAGCTCTGCAAAATGAAGCACATTAAAACATGCATTTTTGTAATGGTTCGGATGCTTCTTTTTATCAGTGTGCCCGAGTAGAGTTTTGTCCACCTTGAACCTGATTCTGACAGCCTAGTGCACTACGGCACCGTGCCTCCACCTGGCTGTGGGGACTTCCTGCTGTGTGGCTGCTGTCTTTACTCTGCCTTCCCGGCTGGCTGGCCCAGTTCACATCACCTTTTTACTGCCACCCAGCTGATAATGGCGGCAGATAAGAACTCCATGTGTGGATGGGTTTCCACGTCCTCTGAAGTTTCGGCCTGCCCACACATCCCATGCCAACCAAAACTAGGCACAGCTGAGGAAAGCTTTCACCCTGTCCATAAATAGTTTCCACTGGCGTAGAGTAAGTATGTGATCAAAGAACGATAGGAATCCAGCAGGCACAGGGGAGGGATCATGTGACTGAAGCCCGCTCTGCACCTGAGCTCTCAAGGATTACAGCAGAGGTACGTTGTAAATCCATTCAATCCCAACAAATCAGTGAATGGTTTTAAGGACTTACTGTGGTTAGTTACAGCAGGGATTCCCAACCTAGGAGGCGTGGCCCTGAAACAAGTCCCTGGGCCATACCTGATTTAAAGGGTAAAAATATATACAAAAATATTCTCAACCTATTTCAAAGGGAGGTATCATGTGTAATTACATTTATTATTCTCAAACAATACAGAGCCCTCCCCTGATGGTATAAAGTACTATTATTATGAGCCGGTGGTGAACTTTATCTCCCGAAACTGCGGTGTTTTTCAAAGGGCTCTGTGGAATGGCAGCTGTGGAATGTGGAATGCTTACATAATGATGGGTGTGTCTCTTGAAGATAAGAAACTTCACAATAAATTATATCACGTTATCCATCTTGTTTGTTAGGCTTGGCCTACATTTCTCTGATCTAGGTTTGTGGCCAAATGTCGAAAATCTACCAGATATCCCCACCTACATCTGATCTATGTGTCATTTTTATATATTTTTAGACGTACTTTCAGGGAAGATTTTAGTTAACAGTATTTTCAGTTCTATCAAGTAATCTATGCATGAAAGTCCACAGTTAAACCTGTTCAGTTACACTACTAAATAGTTGTAAAGTGGTATACTATAAGACCATCGTTATCTATATAAATGACTTTGTTACACATTTCCAGGTACTCAACCAGAGTTGGGGTCAGTTTTTTTTCTATTTCAGTCAATTCAAACGGTGAACCAAACTCAATGTAAAAAAAGTCCCTTATTGACTCAAACCTTGCTAGATACTGCCATCTGGTGTACTAAAGTCTTGTCAGCCATTACTAGAAAATAGTACTAAGACAGCATCAGAAATGTACTCAATTATTATCCTGCGAGGATCACATAAATTGTGGTGGATGAAATGACAATATTGCCTAGTGTTTTTTGTGTGACTATTTATTATATAAATATATTAGATCTCAGTGTCTGCATGATGCTGCTCTCATCCCTAGTTCTCTATTTAGTGCAAGACATCAACTGTGCTTATAATGTGCCTTCAGTCAAATAACCCACAGCCTATACTGGCTTCTAGGCCAGGCTTATGTCAGGCTATATAAAATGCATCCTTTGATAAGGAAGGGTCATATTTATATTTCAATGAAAATTACCATTTTTTTACAGTTTTTCTTGCTGCATGGTATGGGCTAGATAAAACTAGGCTACACTGCAATATCACAATCATCCACCCTGGCCTGACACACTCTTTTTGATGTGAACCTTTTGATCCCTAATCAATGTCTGTGCTGTGTACTGGCACTTCAGGAAGAGAGTGAAATGCTTCTTCTGAAAATCATTTCGGATTTACCCCAAAAATCAATTGGCCAATCTGTGTGAGTGTGTGGGACACTTGATGTTGTTTAGTTTGACAGGGTGAGTGCAAAGATTGTAAAGGTTAACTTTAATAGCTTGCAACTTCTATAATCTATTTGAATAAAAAAACAGAAGTTACTGACCTTACAATAAGCCAGATGCTAGTAATTTACTCAATAGCCTATAGATTCATGCAATCAATCAGATATGGATCGCTCATGGGTACTGAAGTAAATTCGAGAAAGACTTGGCTATCACGGTCTTCATTTAAAGTCTGGAACATAACAAATGTGGAGAAAGTGAAGGGGTCTGAATACTGATCAATGTGTAAGGCAATGAATGTGTGAAACGATAAATATGAGGACCTAGCTTATTGTTACAATTATAATACTTTGTCTATTATCAACTCTTAAAAACTGATGAAGCATAGCGTCTATACATACACCCATATTTGCTCTATTATTAGGTCTATTATTATTAGCCTATTCATTAAATAGATGCATTGTTTTCCCTTTGATAATTATTCTCCTGCATTTGCATTACGAATGATTGTGCACTGACTACTTGGAGGCCTGGAATTTTGTGATTATAGGGACATAACATCTTGATCTTCAAGAGCTGAGGTTCTAAATCTACAGTAATCTACCAAACTACATTAACCAAAGTAGCTAATTTAATTTATTTGAAAAAAATATTCTGATAGGTATTGCACCTTTGGCAGCAATTATAGACATAAGTCTATTTGAAAAAGATGCTTTGACTGGGCAACTTTTCTTCAAGGATATCTCTATTTTGCTCCCTCAATCCTGACCAGTCTCATAGTCCCTGCTGCTGAGAAGCATCCCCATAGAACAATGCTCCCACCACCATGCTTAACCGTAGGAATGGTATTAGCCATTTAATGAGTGGCACCAAATATATTCAGCTCCGGAAAAAATTAAGAGACCACTGCCTCTTTTTCTTTCCTTTCCAAAAAGTTGAAAAGGAAAGTTTTGAGTGAGGAACAGAAGCGTTGAATTTGCAGTGGTCTCTTAATTTGAACCCTTCTTTTCCTGACTCAAAATCTTCCTTTTTGACTTTTTTAGAAAGGAAAGAAAAAGGTGGAGTGGTCTCTTAATTTTTTCTGGAGCTGTATATATATATATATATATATATATATATATATATATATATATATATATATATATACAGTATCTCACAGAAGTGAGTACACCCCTCACATTTTTGTAAATATTTGATTATATCTTTTCATGTGACAACACTGAAGAAATGACACTTTGCTACAATGTAAAGTAGTGAGTGGAGAGAGAGAGAGAAATTACAACATGATTCCATGATTACATTTATATTTATATACACCTTTGACTGCTATATAAATTTAGTGTTCAAATGTTACAGGACTCACTCCACAAGCACTCAAGAAACTTCTGAATATGTTTAACTAATTTACATGAATTATTGCATAATTTCTTCCTCAAACAAAGTCTCTGTAGTCTTTTATCCTTGTTCTTGGTCCCTGATATACTTCATACTGTAGCATGCTTGCTAACTTGGGAAATGATCAAAGAAGAGAGGGACACAGACGATTGATCTCTCAACACTGTTTCATGGGGAAAGCTCCTCCACCATATAGAACTACTGGAAAATGAACAGCATTGTTGATCCTCAATTAATCCATAGGAACACATCCCAGCATTGGACAAAGCCTTCATGGTTATTGAATTTAAACACACTATTGTCTGTCTCCTCAACATCCTCAGTGCATCTTTTATCTGGTAAATTTGTTTATTTCCAAGACCTCAGTCTGTTTTGTACAACCTAATATCTCTTGCCAAATGTCTTTTAATCTTTTAACAAAGTCATGGTTGACAACTGGAATAGTGCATAGTAACACGCAAAGACAGTTTGTCTAATGCTGTATTTCAGTCTGACAGTAACTACAGTAGGTGATACACCTTGATTATTTTATAAGCTTCTTTCAATAGAATGGTGTTGAGCTCGAAGACTTTTCTGATTGCTTTGGGAGTTGGTACAAAAGAAGATGTGATTTCGATGTTCATTGACAATGATTGGTTTATAATCTGCTTTAAAACAGAAGTTTATTCATATGTTTGACTTTACAGTGCTACATATTGAACATGTTTTTTGTTGTTGTTATTGAATATTTGGTCATTTGATATGGATGTGTACTGATATCAGTTCAATCTTCAGACTTGAAGATTATCCACTTTTACTGATTATCGTTATTTTGCAAAGATAAAAAGAAAGCAATCTCTTTGGAGTCCAACTCTTCCATAATTTTTCTGCAGGATGATTGGATTGATCAATAAAAATGTCCTTATCCGATGTTTCCTTATCTGATGTGTGTGTAGCATACAATAGCCACTTGAAGAGAGAGAAGCTGGTAATTCTGTGTTAATTCTGTAATGTGAATTCTGATGAATGTCATTGGGTTCAACCACCTTTTCCCAAACGAAATACTGAAATGTCAACAACCTCTGTTATACATCATCGCAAAAAAGTATTGCTGTTTGTTTTCATTTACCGTGTTACCCACATGTAAGGTCCTGGCCTGTACACCAGTGGCATCATTAGGCCTGGGCATTCGGGGCTATAGCCCCGGATCTTTTACGAATATCCCCAGATCTCAAATTGACTCCAAAAAATAATAATAAAAAAATAGTCCCTAATCTATTCGTCTATAATTCCGATCAATGGTATTGTGATTGTACATGAAATATTATACAGGTATTGTGAATGTATTGTGATCCTAGCAACGCCTCTGCCATACACTGAAGACAGCATGCTCAGTAGTCATTTGTTTACATTGTTGGTAAAAAAAGGAACCTTTGAGTAACTGCATAAATTATAGCTTTAGGGATCTCCAAAGAAACAAATCCAGATCACTATTTCTTTTGCACAGCCAAGGGAAATCTCTGAAAACCTTACCATAATCAGAAGGCATCACTGCACAATATTTTAGGCCTCTGTCTCGGTGGGAGAGAATTTGTGGATTGCTTTAAAAACATTCTGATAAACAGTATGAGTGTGATTTGATCCTGTGTTTTGGCCCAACCTTGAACTTCAGAATAAAGAATCATGTCTTGGGCCATGAATAGTCAGGTAAGTAGGAAGACTGATAGGGCGACACATTGTAGCATTTCTAAATGTAATAATAAAGATCCTCGTTTGGGCACATACACATTTTGCTACATTTTTACACGCTTTTACATTATAACAACATAATTATCATGTTGCCAAATTGCCAAAAGCATGTAAACCTAATTTCTGGTACTAAGAAAAACGTATATATATATATATGTATTATTTTAATATGTATATTTTATGAATGACAGTATTGACTGGAAAGGGTCTTCAAATGGAAATCCCCAGAAAATGCAGTTCAAAGAAAAAACGCCACATATTTGGTCAACTATTTATTGGAGAATTACGCACAGCAATTTACATACAATGTCTTGGCATTAGATTCAGCTCCTCACAGCCATCATATGATTGTGTACACGATACTACCAACAATATCATCACCATAATATTATTAATAGCATTCCCCCTTGGCAATAAGCAACATAAGCAGTACTGATCCTCCCCCTAAAAAAAGGAAATATTAAAACAGGTAGAGGCAGGGGTGGTGGGTGGGTTTCCACATGCATGCTAGCAAGACTATCAACATATCAGAATGAGTGAGCAACCTGAAAATTAAACAGACAGGTATAAAATCAGATGCTGTGATAAGAGTGAACCGACGTCAACTGACACATCGCTGGTCAATTACCACTTGGATTTCTTGCCTGATCTGGCTATGCTTCCATATGTGTACTGAACTGAGTGGCAGCAGGTCACAATGATTGTCACTGTAGACAATATTATTGTACTTTCCATACGTTGCTGTGAACAAACGTGTTCTTCCCTTCAAATGTGTGCATACCATCTGATGTGTGCAAATAAATGTATGTACATCTGCAACTTAATACAGGCTCTGTATGTATACGAGTTCCAGCTATTTTACCTCATGATCTAGTAACAACACCAAGTTAGTTTTTTCCAACTGCTTTTATAGACTCCATTTTCTTGCTTGGGGGAAAAGAGTGCTGAGGATACAGTACCATATTAAAGAGTGCTGAGGATACAGTACCATATTAAAGCTCATTGCATTTGATAACTACTGCATGCTTATCAAGTTTAGAGAAAAAATACCTGCTGACTGAAATGTCATTTTATCATTTTGATTTTATCAACCAGAGATGGGGTTTATAAAGGATTTTGATGGATTATTTTGGAAATGCCAACTCATACTGTAAAACACAATCAGAATTTTCATTTCAAGACAATAAAATAATTTATGATAAAATCATAAATAACTTAATATTATGTTATTGGGAGTGTGTACATGGTATTACACAATTGCTACTTTCTGGATAATATTTTCTCTTCAATGTTCCTCTAACGTCAGCTCCGCGTGGCACCGTGGCTCTCCGGCGCTCCACCACCTCCCTCTCCGGCGCTCCACCTCCTACCTCTCCGGCGCTCCACATCCTTCCTCTCCGGCGCTCCACCACCTCCCTCTCCGGCGCTCCACCTCCTTCCTCTCCGGCGCTCCACCTCCTACCTCTCCGGCGCTCCACCTCCTTCCTCTCCGGCGCTCCACCTCCTACCTCTCCGGCGCTCCACCTCCTTCCTCTCCGGCGCTCCACCTCACCAGTGTACTAACCACTGGCAGGAGACTGATGGCAACAGCGCACCCTGAGGACACACCTGTTTCCAATCACTGATTAGTTGTGTTTATCTTATGTTGTTCACTCACCTCACAGATTTTTGTTTGTCTGTTTGTGACTGTGCTGGTGTGCTTGTGAAAACGTATCTAAAGAAAAGAACATAAAGAAAACCTTTGAATCGTTTGTTTTGTTTCCTTTCCCTTTTTGCGATCGTTATACACGCACCACCACAATTCCCTAACAGCATAACACATCACTGAACAATACTACTGACTGGAGCAGCATATAACAGAATACTTTTAAAGCCCGAGGCATCTGTGCCAAGCCTTCCTCCGAGGCATCTGTACCAAGCCTTCCTCCGAGGCATGCACTTCAATCCATTCAGTGTTTTTTCACACTAGGACGTCACATGGGTCAATGTGTGCACGATCACTAACCTGCCAAACACGATGAAACCAATAAACCCCGGCTGATGATGCTTCCCCCCTCCCCAGGCAATGTGTGCAAATTCGCACTGAGCTTTTCAGACAGATCATGCTCAAACTTCAACTGTTGTGTTCAGCTTGGTGGTACTATGAAAGAGCGCTTTAAACTGCTGCGCCACCTGGGAGACCCTCATCTGTTTTTTCCCAATCCCAGGTGTTGAGAATAATTCTCGTCAACTTAAGCTCTAGTTTGATTTCAATAACACAACTAGAGGTTCTATGAAAAGCCCACAATTACTTGATAAAAACACAGCACACACTGACTAATAACCATGTTGACCTCCGCGTGTGCTACTTTCTCTCACTAACATTGTGAGGATGATTGTTTCAGCAATTGCAATGGAAATATGCTTTGACTGAGGTTCAAAAGCCGAAAGCAAACAATAGCATGTTATTTGTTGTTTGGGTGGCAGGCAGGCTGAGGTAGTCTCCGATTGAGGATCTTAAAATTTGAAGAAATTAAAATGATTCTAGGATGCAGAGCACAGTATTCAGTGAGGGGCCTGTTGTCTACAGCAGGGGATTGCCACCCATCTCGTCCAGGACCCCCTATTTTATATTCAACACATTTCTTGCCCCTACCACCCACCCACCCACTCACCCACCCTTTAAAAAATTCTCCAAAACCTAGCAATAAACATAATAGCTGGCTTGCTAGCAATGGTTAACAATAGGACAGCTATGGCATTCAAATAAGATACATGTTAGTGTGTAAGTTGCATTAAAAGGGCTTTTTTTCAGTTTTTCCGTTGTAATATCAGAAAATGTTCATAATATATCTGAAGTAATAGTGGAATCACAACACTTATTTACCAAAAATGATTTTGGGATAATTCAAAAGAGAATCCCAAAATGCATAATGTATATTGATCATACAAAGAAGCTGCACCCTCCAGCTCCTCTGATGTCGATAAACCTGCAATCATCTCTCCACAAACAAACAACAGCAGGCATGGGCAAGCAAATTCCCTCTTTCATATCCTGGTTGCTGACATTTCGCTAATTTTCTGTTCAAGTGAGAAGACAAGAACTCAAGACTTTAGGAAATCATTGGGCCATCTAAATAACTTTTTTTTAGAGATTTTTTTTTAAAGATCTGAAGAATTATATTTTACCCCTCAAATCAGGTAAGGCATTGGGATTATAGCTGCTTATAATGATAGGTTTAATGGACAGGAGAGGGCTAAAATAATAGAGGCAGGGAGACTCAGGAAAAAGGGGTCCAGATCATTGAGCCCAGCTGATTTGTAAGGCCCCAGATTAAGCAGTTCTTTCTACGCCTCAATTACCAGTATAAGATGAAAGGAAAAACATGTGGTGCTCCTGAGGGAGGCTCTACACTGGGTAAGGACTGCAGGACTGGCAGCAGGACTAGACAAGGTAGATTAAAATGCATAGCCAGACCCAAAGTGACTGTTGAAGCTCTCAGAAATATTTTCTTTATCAGTAGAGACTGTTTTAATATTTCAGTGCTGTAGGTAACTGAGATTATTCATTTGAACTTTCCATGAACTTTACGGTGTTCAATAACTTTTTAGGACCAGAACCACAGGCGGCATATTCATGTTCATAAAATCTTGATTTTGCATTCCTGATCACCGGTGTGCAGTGATTCCTGGATTCCCTGAGGAGTTTTGGAAGCCAAAGCTATATGGCAGAGCAGGTGTTGGACTAGCTTAAACAATTCAGAGCTAAACCAAGGGGCACCGCCGGTTTTCGGTACAGACTTTCTTAAGTTGGGCATGTATATTAAGAAATGTAGGGAAATAGTATTTAAAGTCAGACCAGGTGTCCTCAACTGAGCCAATGAGGTTGATTCTAAGCCTATGTACAGATGCCAGGCCATGTAAGAAGGCCTGCTCAATTAAATGTTTTAACTGATGTTTGACGCTTATAAGATGATTTTAATGTTTAACTGCAGTGATCAGTAAATGATTGGAAGAAGACTGAGGAGTACTTGGTAGTCATATACTGAATGACCAAATCTGTCAACCCACCATCAACAGATGCCATCAAAGATTAACTAGGCACTGTCATTCCCATGGCAGTCTGGGAGAATAGGAAGCATGCAATTATTACAATTTTTTGTAATGTCTGTTGCTCAGTTCTGGTTTTATTTCTTTTGTTATTCAAAAGGACAAGAAAAGAAACACAACCACTGTATTATTTCTAATGTCCTGCATTCTTCTTTTAATGAGTGTTCAATACAGCATATTTGAAAGACTTGTTTTGTGTTTGACCTACATAGAAAATGGTAAAAAGCACTTCAATGTGAGGCTAAATATAAGGGCAATCATCTCTTCTCAAACAAAGGAGATACATTAAATATTTTACTGTATATAGTTTTATATATTTCTTATTTGATTGAATATTTCCAATTGTTGCTGAGAAAGAGCACAGGAAGCCACCAAATTACTACATAATACATATGATGCAATAGATCATCACAGCTATGGTTTATCTAAGCTTTAGGGCAAAGACATGGAAACAGCTTATTATATCAGGGTTATTCATCGTAACAGTTTGTTTATCAAGGTCATGTCTAGACACTAATAATGCCTGAGACACTGAGTGTGGGAGGATCACAGATGAATACAAAAGACACTTGGAATAAGAGAGACAAAGAGAGAGTTGAACACTCCAAAAGTGTTTGAGCAGTGACACATTATATTTTGTCTCTGTCCTCATGTCCTCCTGTCCTTTGGATTTAAAACAGGTTTAGAATTAACAACATGTTTAGAATTAACAACATGTTCTGTGCACGGTAGCCCCATTTTAGGGTAATAAATGTATTTGGACAGATTCAAATTATGCCCATTAAGCAGACGGAATATCTTGCTCTGCCAGGTCTGTACAGCAGCCATCTTCAGTTCCGGCTTGTTTGGGAGAGTTTTTGCCTTTTGTCTTCAGCATATGCAGTATCTCACAAAAGTGAGTACACCCTTCACATTTTTGCAAATATTTGATTATATCTTTTCATGTGACAACACTGAAGAAATGACACTTTGCTACAATGTAAAGTAGTGAGTGTACAGCTTGTATAACAGTGTACATTTGCTGTCCCCTCAAAATAATTCAACACACAGCCATTAATGTCTAAACCGCTGGCAACAAAAGTGAGTACACCCCTAAGTGAAAATGTCCAAATTGGGCCCAAAGTGTCAATATTTTGTGTGGCCACCATTATTTTCCAGCACTGCCTTAACCCTCTTGGGTGTGGAGTTCACCAGAGCTTCACAGGTTGCCACTGGAGTCCTCTTCCATTCCTCCATGATGACATCACGGAGCTGGTGGATGTTAGAGACCTTGCGCTCCTCCACCTTCTGGTTGAGGATGCCCCACAGATGCTCAATAGGGTTTAGGTCTGGAGACATGCTTGGCCAGTCCATCACCTTTACCTTCAGCTTTTTTAGCAAGGCAGTGGTCATCCTGGAGGTGTGTTTGGGGTCGTTATCATGTTGGAATACTGCCCTGCGGCCCAGTCTCCGAAGGGAGGGGATCATGCTCTGCTTCAGTATGTCACAGTACATGTTGGCATTCATGGTTCCCTCAATGAACTGTGGCTCCCCAGTGCCGGCAGCACTCATGCAGCCCCAGACCACGATACTCCCACCACCATTGCTTGACTGTAGGCAAGACACACTTGGCTTTGTACTCCTCACCTGGTTGCCACCACACACGCTTGACACCATCTGAACCAAATAAGTTTATCTTGGTCTCATCAGACCACAGGACATGGTTCCAGTAATCCATGTCCTTAGTCTGCTTGTCTTCAGCAAACTGTTTGCAGGCTTTCTTGTGCATCATCTTTAGAAGAGGCTTCCTTCTGGGACGATAGCCATGCAGACCAATTTGATGCAGTGTGCGGCGTATGGTCTGAGCACTGACAGGCTGACCCCCCCACCCCTTCAACCTCTGCAGCAATGCTGGCAGTACTCATACGTCCATTTCCCAAAGACAACCTCTGGATATAACGCTGAGCACGTGCACTCAACTTCTTTGGTTGACCATGGTGAGGCCTGTTCTGAGTGGAACCTGTCCTGTTAAACCACTGTATGGTCATGGCCACCGTGCTGCAGCTCAGTTTCAGGGTCTTGGCAATCTTCTTATAGCCTAGGCCATCTTTATGTACAGCAACAATTCTTTTTTTCAGATCCTCAGAGAGTTCTTTGCCATGAAGTGCCATGTTGAACTTCCAGTGTCCAGTATGAGGGAGTGTGAGAGCGATAACACCAAATTTAACACACATGCTCCCCATTCACACCTGAGACTTTGTAACACGAGTCACATGACACTGGGGTGGGAAAATGGCTAATTGGGCCCAATTTGGACATTTTCACTTAGGGGTGTACTCACTTTTGTTGCCAGCGGTTTAGACATTAATGGCTGTGTGTTGAGTTATTTTGAGGGGACAGCAAATTTACACTGTTATACAAGCTGTAAACTCACTACTTTACATTGTAGCAAAGTGTCATTTCTTCAGTGTTGTCACATGAAAAGATATAATCAAATATTTGCAAAAATGTGAAGGGTGTACTCACTTTTGTGAGATACTGTAAATAGCTCATCTGGATTCAGATCGGGTGATTGATTTGGCCACTGAAAAACCTTATAGACTTGAAAGATTTGATAGCTATAGTCGT
The DNA here is from genome assembly GCA_016801175.1 of Esox masquinongy. Classification (NCBI taxonomy): domain Eukaryota; kingdom Metazoa; phylum Chordata; class Actinopteri; order Esociformes; family Esocidae; genus Esox; species Esox masquinongy. The sequence goes on from JACXGI010001530.1 coordinate 33,601, forward strand.
GTTTTTGGGGCTATTGTAGGGCTACATGATGAAGCTTAACCTATTGAGTTTAAAGGCATTCCACTGTATCTGAGCAGACAAACTGTTTCTGTACACTTCAAACTTCCTCCTACTTCGGACATCTTGAGTTTTGAACATTGCCTAGTTTTTCGCACCTTAAAGTCCAGCCTCTATAGTTTTACTGGTGAAGACTCCTGCAGACTGCAGTGACTGACCCATCTACACCTACCTCCTGGAGAGTGTAGCAAATTGAAAGCCTTTAATCAAGACCAAACATTTCTCTCTCTTGTGCCTGCGCTGTCTATGCGAACAAATACACCTGCATAATAAAAGAACGTTGTGATCCAAATGTCCAAATATTTTGGTAGTCTAAAATTGGGGACTCTGTAACCAGAATGTCTTTTAAAATATGCTCAAATTTAAGATGTATGTCTGCACCTTTCGCACTATAACACAGTTTTGAAATATAGAACCAGAAGAACTAAAAATGTGTCACTCTCAAACACTTTGGAATTCACTGTACTTCGTTCAAGGTACATTTTGAAAGGGGGTGGTGACCTTCTCTACCCACTGTGCATGTACAAACAAAATACATCAAATTGAACTAAAACACAATGTAATTGATTCTGTGCTTTGCTGTGTAGGATCTGGAGTCTTTGAAGATGAAAACCTCTGAGCGTGAATTGAATGAAAGTCTTGATACCTGACACCAAACAAGACATGAAAACACCCCGATCATCCAGTTTGTATGTTGATTACAGGCAGATAATTGGTACGATACCAAAAAACCATGCACTTGGGTCAATGTCTCTCACAACATGACTTACAGAGAAACACATCAGACAAAGATAACAAAAGAGAAAGGAACATGTTCATGTTGGAATTTAATTGCGTACAGTCAGTTTTAGATGTGTGCAAAGACAACTTCCAATTTGGAAAAGGTACTGTTTAATGACTTGGCTGTAGTATTTGATGTTGGCAGGATTTGGTATGACTATGAGGGTTTTGAATCTTAAATCTTCATTTTTCCTTCATGAAAGTATGCCTGGAAATAGCAAAGTTTTAAATGCACCATGATATATTCAAATGTAGTCAAAAGAGTAAATCATTAAAAAAGTGAATTTATTAAGAATAAACATAACTTAGCCTGTTATGGTCACACTTTCTTGCTGACAGAAAACACTGTCTTATTATGATGTTGGAAAAAAGTGGAGGAAATGTAATGCCAAACAAATGTCAAACTTGAAATGTTAAATGAGCATATCATGTTCGACATTTGTTTGACATCATGAATAGGATTTAATCCATTAAGGTTTGAATAAAACCTTGTAATTACTGATATTCAATTTAATAAGCAATGTTGTTCATAACTATCTATTTTTGAGAGGTTGCAATTTGTCATGACTAAATTCAATGTGACACAATAGGTTATTTCAGCATTTTGACGCTTCAATTACTGGAATCAAAATAATGAGTAAAATTTGGTTTCAGCCCAGTATAAAGCCTTGTCGAAAAGTATTAACATTCATGTACTGACTGCTAAATTACTTACATGTAAAGGTACGGGCTAGGTGTATAGTAGGCAGTATTTGGCTACGGTAGGCAGTATTTGGCTACGATAGGAAAATATTCATCCAATAATTTAATGAATTAATGAGTACTATTTAATGAGTTATTGAAAGGTATCTCGAACATTAGAAATTCGTCTAGTCTGTGCCCCTGAATGTGTTTACTTGACAGACTACGGAAACAATAGTACGGTTGCATTAATCGATTAGACCGTTAATCCAGTCTTTGACCAATTACGCAACCTACTGGATGAACCAAGACTACAGATATTACCGATATCCCGTATCACGCTTAGTAAAAATTGAAAGACTTCAATTCCCATACACTACCAGGAGTTGTACGTCATCAGGAAGTACTTTGATAGGAAACATTTATCACATTTTGTTGTTGTCTTTGTCAAGCGAAGGTAGGTGTAAGTGAGTTTCTGTAAAATATAAATATGCTAAAACACTGACATTAATAGTTTGCGCATTAACGTTAGTGTTTTCTACGTAGCATGCCAAACCTAGCGTTCAAAGTCCGTATCAATCATTGATTACAGTAGCCGTTATTTGGTTCTAGAGAAGAGTTAAGCTATTTTATATCCAAACCTGCATGAAATATACTGTCCCTGTCAAATGTTTGGACACGTACCCATGGACAGTATATACTGTTTTGTCTTGTTATACTTTTATTGTCCTTTTTGATAAAATAGGCCAATTAACAGCAATATAATCACTGTATCAAACTTGTATGTTCATACATCAAATGTCTAAATTGAGACAACTACCTTTCAAAACAGTGGATCCATTCATGGCGCTCGCTGGGGTGCGTGTCATCGAGCTCGCCGGCCTGGCACCAGTGCCTTTCTGCGGCATGATTCTGGCTGACTTTGGCGCAAAGGTGATCCGCGTGGATCGGACCAAAGTTGCAATGGCAATGGACACACAGGCTCGAGGGAAGCGGTCGGTGGCGCTCAACCTGAAGAGCCCAGAGGGAGTCGCAGTATTAAAGAGACTCTGCGTCCAGTCAGATGTTATCCTTGAACCCTTCCGCAAAGGTCAGGTGTTTTATGTTTTACCGAACATGATTGAGCCCTACACTCTCTGATTGAAAATATGGCACCTGCTTAAAGATGTCACAAGGTGGACAGGTGGAAGGATCTATAGAAACTGGATTGACCAGGCTGAGTGAAGTTGAGATCAAAATATAGAGACAATTTTATTTTGTTAATTTAATTTAGTTTAACCTTTAGAATAAGACATGGTTAAAAACGTTCCTCTTTCAGCACCTTTGTATCTTTACTGGTCCAGGAACATTCTACAAACCATGTCATTTTACATTAAATTAACAAACAATGAAACTAATAAATGAAGAACTAAAAGACCTGGAGGTGGTACAGTCCAGAATATTTAGTGTAATGTTGAAGGCAAATAGTCTTACACAGAAATAGAGACCATGAAAAGGGTTCAATAAATTTCATAGCCTCATAATGTTATGTCAAAGATGCATCTACAATATAACTAAATTTAATATACATAATGTAAATGTAGGTCTGATCTGTTTTTGTCTGGCCAACTCTCAGGAAATAAAAAAGGTAATTCCCGTCAATAATCTGAATATACTGTACACATGCAAATTTGGACACCAATGTGTCTCTTTCACACTGGCTAGCACGGCAAAACTGGTTTGATAAACAATATACACAAAACCATTCAGCTAAATCCCAAGAGGAAGACCATACACACCAACCCATAACCACTTCACCTGTTTTTGGACAAATCCCTGTTCCATTCACACTTTTTTGCAACATGCTGTGACAACTCTCTTTCATACAATTGTCATGTAGAAAACACTGCAATACAGTAACCAAACTCAAAGCATCACATTTCTAACACTCTTATTACACAGTTGTCGAGGTGTAAACACTTAAAAAGATAGTCAACAAGCAATCAGGATGTGATGCTGTAATGAATATAGGGCCTCAGCTTAACTCATCTGAAATCAATGACATTCGTGACAATGTATTTCAACATGTTCTTGTGCATAGTTTGAAAGTGGGGGAAACTGGACTCAGAGTACTGCCAAACCTGAGTTGTTTCACTATTGCATCTATTGTTCTGACTTTCCAAATTTAATATAGGTAACTTATTGTATACTTATCTGACTACTAAGCTGACCAGCCTGAACTTGAGAAGTTGTATTCATATTCTGTAGAGCTTTAAGTCCTTTCAACATGGAGATTGGCTGAGGATGTGACGTTTTTATTGAGGAGAGATGGGGTTATTATTGGAAACATTTTTACTAAAGCAATGAAAGATTACAGTGGTCTCCATCGTTGTGAAATGGAAGAAGTTTTTAACCGCTAAGACGTCTCCTAAAGCTAGCCATCTAGCCAGACAAAGTGACGAGGCAAGATGGGCCTTGGTCAGAGAGGTGACAGTACTTAACCAACTCTGACAGCATGAGGGAAGATATTTTCTGGTCAGTTGAGGCCAAAATTGAACTATTAGGCCTGAATGCCTAGTGCTACGTCCTACGAAAACAAGGTACAGCTCATCACCTGGCTAACACCATCCCTACGTGAAGCATGTTGGTGGGAGCATCATGCTATGGGGGTCCTACTCAGCGGCAGGGTTAGGGTTAGTGACTGGGACTCTTCTGTGGGGAGACCAGAAGATCACAGTTCACTAATGCTCCCCATTCAGTCTGAAAGAGCTTGAGAAAATCTGCAAGGAGGTATGGGAGAAACATCCCAAATCCAGAAATGCAATTCTGGTGGAGGCATACTCAAAAAGATTTGTAGTTGTGATTGCTGCCAATATCACTTCTGTAAAATACAGAATGAAGGGTCTGAATACTTATGTACATACTGTTAGAGATTTCATATTTTCAGTCTTTAACACAGCAAAATGTGCATAAAGTGAAGGGGTCTAATTGTGTTCAGAAGCCACTGTAGCTATCTTAAGATGTATTCTTCTGTTGCTATGGATTATATCTTTGCAATTACCAATACTGGATTGGTTTAACTAATACATTGGCCATTGAATGTCTGTTTGCTCAAAACCACTGCCATTATTTATCAGCTTGCCATTATTTATCAGCCATTATTTATCAGCTTGCTCAATGGCAGGTTAATAATCTTTCAATTGTATTTCAATTGCATTGAGGTTGATTCAGCTAATTGTACAGCAACCAGCTGCAATGGAGTTTTGAGTTTTTGTAGACCAGTGTGTTTTACTTTAGTATTTAACACTGAATTTTCCTGGACAACTTCCAAGTAGACAGTACACATTTGACATACCGTAAATGTATGACTATTTTTGTGACTTTGATAGCCTAGTCCTCCTTGCTAATCATTGTAGCAATCTTATCTATTTTTTTTCAAGCCTTTTTAATGAATCAAGATTTGTTTAATAAAAACAAATGTAGTCCACTGATTTCCCCCCATTTAATGTGATAAAGCGGCCATTAGCAAACCCAGCAATTCAAACCAGATTGAAAATCAATTGCTCTTATCTGGTCCCCTGCTGTGACCCCAGATCCCTACTAATGGAGTGTCTTTCCTCCGTCCGTCTAAAAAGGCAAGGCTTTCTGCTCGTGGTTATTTTGGTTCTGTAAAAGGGTTTATATTGACAAACTGGGCTTAGCTGTAACTGTAGTTACTTTCCTACTTCACTCTGTTGAGCTGGTGATTATGTTGAAAGAACATCTGCCCCAGAGGTTGCATTCTGGTTTGTCTCTGATTACAAGGTTTATAGACACACATACATGTGGTGCATTGGATGCAGTGTGTGTGTTTGGTTCTGGATTAGGTGGGCCTGGCTTATGATACTTGTTCATTTTGGTCCTCTGTACTTTTATGACTTTCAAGTGTCAAACTCAGTCTTCTCAATTGACTTGCTGTTGTATTTCTCTGGGTTCTGTGTAGGAGTTATGGAGAAGCTGGGCCTTGGTCCTGAGGAGCTACTTAAGGACAACCCTGGTCTGATCTATGCACGCCTCACCGGCTATGGCCAGAGTGGAGCCCTTGCCAAGGCTGCTGGTCATGACATCAATTACCTCGCCATGTCAGGTAGACACTTCACTGGAATAGAGCTTTACTTTCCATCACTTACATACAGTAGATCTAAACATACTGAATATTCAATAGCTTTTAATGGCATATTAGTTTGGACCTGAGAGTAGAACTAATGAATGATTACCCAAAACTTTTGGATGGTTCCACAAGTTTAGTGCCTTTTGCCTAGTGTTTATGTTTGAAAAGAAATCGCATAGTACTTTAAAATGTTATACACCTCATGGAAAATGTAATGAATATAAAAAAATGAATACTTATCTGAATACCCAGTTATTTTTTGGAAAAACTAATTAAACCTGCATTGTGGGTGTGTTGAGTTTTTGACTGTGTGCCAATGACAGCATCCTTGTTCTGAATCCCCATGTTCTGAGTTCTATTGACCTCTTAACTGCATCTGTACAAGTAAACATTCCAACTTGTCTCAACTTTAATTTATCAGAGTGAGAAAACCTCCTGTCTCCTGTCTAAAAGCTGTTTATGGTTGATTCAACTCTATAACATTAACCGTGTTACTTTTATTAGCTCTTTAATACTGCAGCAATTATTCTTAATTTAACCTCTTAATGGGAAGCAGGTTTTAAATGAAGTTGAGCGAGCTATTCAAGACCATGTTTATAGGAAATATATATACAGTGGATATAAAAAGTCTACACACCCCTGTTCAAATGGCAGGTTCTTGTGATGTAAAAGAATGAGACAAAGATAAATCATGTCAGAACTTTTTCCACCTTTAATGTGACCTATAACGTGAACAATTCAATTGAAAAACAAACTGAAATCTTTGAAGGGGAAAAATAAAAAACTCACAATAACCTGGTTGCATTAGTGTGCACACCCTCTTATAACTGGGGTGTGGCTGTGTTCAGAATTAACTAATCACATTCAAACTCATGTTATATAGAAGTCATTACACACCTGCCATCATTTAAAGTGACTCTGATTAATCACAAATAAAGTGCAGATGTTCTAGTAGGATTTTCCTGACATTTTCTTAGTTGCTCAGAGCAAAAGCCATGGTACATCACAAAAACCTGGCATTTTCACAGGGGTGTGTAGACTTTTTATATCCACTGTATTTTTTCACCAAATTACACTATATCAATGGAATGACCTATCAAACTCAAGCTTATTTAAATATCTTGTTATTAATTATGTATTGTATTTCAAATGTTGTCAGGTATGTAACTCGTGAAAATCATGCGCTTCACTATGCCATGATTCCTGAATGGCTTATTATGTAAGGATTTGTGACTAGGTTTGTTTCAGATAATTGACAGCATTTGATTCTATTTGACAGCCTTTGATTCTATCTATAGCACTGTACAGTGCCAACAGAAAATCATCATACCCTTTGAAATAGTAACTTTTTTGTCTTACAGCCTGAAATTGCACTTAGGTTGCACAATGCTAATAATATTTGCCCATTCTTCCTAGCAGAATTGTTCGAGTTCAGTCAAATCTCATTGTGAGCGGCGATTGACTGCTGTCTTCAAGTCCATCCACAGATTTTCAATTGGATTTAGGTCAGGGCTCTGACTTGGCCACTCAAGGACATTCGCTTTCCTATCCTTAAGCCACTGCGTAGTTTTTTGTGCAGTGTGTTTTGGGTCGTTGTCATGCTGGATGGTGAAAGACCTGCCCATCTTCAGCTGTCTAGCAGAGGGCCGCAGGTTTTCCTCAAGAATTTGGGTGTACTTGGCAGCATCCATTTTCACTTCAATCTTGACCAATTGCCTAGTCCCCACTGAAGAGAATCTGCCCCACAACATAATGTTGCCACCACCATGCTTCACAATAGGTATGGTGTGTTTTAGGTGATGTGCTGTGTTTGGTTTACCCAAACAACACTTGCAGATCAGTCCAAAAAGTTAAATCTTGGTCTCATCTGACCATAAAACCTTTTGCCAAATGGCATTAGAATCAAGTTTTTTTTGCAAAGTGCAAACGAGACTGTGTGGCCCTTTTCCAGAAGAGGCTTCTTTCTTTCCACCCTGCCATACAGGCCAGCTTTGTGTAAAGCTTGTGAGATTGTTGTTACATGCACAGACCAACCAATCTCAGCCATAAGGACTTGTAAGTCCTTCAAAGTTGCCATTGGCATCTTGGGAGCTTCCCTGATCAATATCCTCCTGACTTGGCCATCCAGTTTGGAGGGACGGCCTGATCTAGGCAAGGTGCTGGTGATGCCATATGCTTTCCACTTCATAATAATGCTCTGAGCGGTACTCAGAGGCATAGTTAAAGCCTTTGAAATCTTTTTGTATCCTTCTCCTAACTTGTGCCTTTCCACACCTTTGGCCCAGAGCCTTTTTGAAAGCACCTTTCCAACCATTGGTGTGTTTTTTGTGTTGCCATGCACTACTGATAATGGAATCATGGAACAGCCGGTTTTCTTATGAAGTAATCAAAACCACTACAGTTGATGTCAGGTGGGAGGCTATTAGCATGGTGTGTGATCTAGGAAGTGACTGGTTGTACCTGAGCAAGTTTATAATGGTTACTCTAAGGGGCTGATCACCTATCCAAACCAGGTATTTCACTAATCGAATTTTAATAATTGTTCAGAAATTTTTTAAATGTTCTTTTCACTTTGATGTTGAGGGTAATACTGTGTAAATGCAGCTGGAAAAAGTTAGATTTAATTGATTTTAATTTCCAGGGTGTAATGTGACAAAAGGTAAGGTTTTTGACAGGGTATGATGATTTTCTATAGGCACTGTACAGTATGTGCCATGGTCCATTCAGATGCTGCCTCTCCCTCCATTTCTCCCTCTGTCACTCCATGTATTCTTCTCCTCCTGTGTCAGGCTTATTGTCGATGCTAGGCCGGAGCAATGAGAAGCCCTACGCTCCGCTGAACCTGGTGGCAGACTTTGCAGGTGGAGGACTTATGTGTGCCTTTGGTGTGGTCCTGGCTCTGCTGGAGAGGACCAAGTCGGGGAGAGGTCAGGTCATTGACACCAGCATGGTGAGTTCCAGGTCACGTCAATCCCGTTAAGGTCTGAGTAGGTCACAATGCTCTGGCGAGGACCACGCCCACATGCCATTCTCTGTGTGTTGCCAGTGATCAACAACGCCTACAGTACTGTTTTCTTTCTTCCTCCATGCCCTCTAAAGACAACAGTGATGCTAGCTCCTATCTAGCTCCTGCCATTGGGTGTCGCGCGATGATTGACACACTAGTTTGTATGCTGCGGCATACTTGTTTTTGCTTATAGAATGTCATAGGATGTGATTTATATTTAACCCGTAGAATGCTATAGGATATCATTTATAATAAACCTGTAGAATGCTATAGGATATCATTAATATTTAACCTGTAGAATGCTATAAAATATTATTTATATTAAACCTGTACATTGCCATAGGATGTAATTTATATTAAACCTAAGGAATGCAATATTATGTCATGTATATTAAACCTATAAGATTTCATGTATCTTGAACACAACGCTAACATTGATCGAGGGCCCTCAATAACTCTAGGAACTTCACTACCTCAACTTCAAAAATAATTGCTAAGTCTATAAGTATTGAATCTGTGATCCTATTAAGCACTCACATGTACATTAGCATGCTCATTTGAAATACATTTTAAGTCCAGAAAATAAGGTGGGATATTGGGTGCACTCAGATTTTTATTGGCTTCAGCTATACCTCACTGTCATGTTTTATTCATCATGTTTATTGAGTGGTTCATGCCATAATTCTTGTTGCCACAAGTAATTTATTATCATCCCTCTGGCTGTTTTGCTCAAGGCTTGTATTTTTCATTTTCTTCCAGGGATTAAATTTCCGTTTTAGTAATTTATCCGACTTTCTTTCCACAAAAAACATTTTACAGTTAGTACATTCATGTTAGATAGCTAGATGGGAAAACCACACAGCTCACTGCTAATAAATATGCCACTTTTTGTTTACTGGCCCTATCCTCTTGACTATTAT
>JACXGI010001530.1:43274-90948 GCA_016801175.1 Esox masquinongy
AAGCTACGTTTAGCACTTATGCTGTACACAACTGGAATAAACTACCAGAAGATCTTAGACGTGCCCCAAACGTATCCATTTTTAAATCCAGGTTAAAAACACTACTCTTTTCACGTGCCTACGACTGAGCACTTAAACTTAACCACACTGTTTAGCCTTATAGCTTCCTATGTTTTTATCCCATTTCTAATCTTTTTTTCTTAATATTTATGTTTTCTTATTGTATTTCTATTATTATGATGTTTTCATTTGTTTTGATGTTTTAATTTGAGTATTTGTTTTTGTTATTGTATTTTTATATATTTTATATTTTATTTTTCTTTGTAAAGCACATTGAATTGCTTCGATGTATGAATTGTGCTATATAAATAAACTTGCTTGCTTGCTTGCTATTATCTTCCACCTTTGGGATACAAGGACCACAGAGAGCTTTGACTGGACTGAATGGGTTACCTCCTGTACTCAGAGGTGGATAAAGTACTAAGTAAAAGTACTCGGCTGTATTCACCAGTTTTGGGAAGTTCCTAAGTTACAGCAAAACTTTATCCACCTCTGGGTACAGGAGGGACCAGAGAAACAGAGTTCATAACTAACCAGTGACATTAATTGGACATTTACACTCTTCCTTTTTATTTAATTGATCACTGGTTAGTTTTGAACCCCCTTTACCTGGTTACTTAGATTGTAATTAGATACTTCCCTAAAGTGGTGAACACAGCTGAACCCAGTTGAGTACTTGTACTTTTCTCACCTCTGAGAAAAGTACAAGTACATTTGTACTTTTCTCACCTCTGCCTGTACCTTCCTATGGGGTTGGGACAGCCATGAGAACAGATGTGACAGAGCAAAGGGCTTGAGTAGGGTGTAGGGTTTGAGCATTGTCTATAGTTAGGGCAGGGTGTCAGCCAGACATGTATGTCGCTATTTGGAGGTAGACTTACATCATCTCGATGCCATCTGGTACGAGCGGCCAGAGGAGAGGGAGTCAGCTCAGGCAGTGTGAAAGCCTCCGTGACAGAAGAGCGTGGTCTCGGTTGAGTGGAGGCAGTTTGTGAGGAGAAGGCAGCAAATGGTTTCTTGGGGTTAGAAGTTTGACATTTGGAGTGATAGAAAGTAGATAGAGAGAAGGTAGTTAGGGTGGAGTAGAAGGATGACTTCTTCCAAGCCTGTCATAATCAGAGACACTGATTTTAAAGTTAATACTGTGGATTGTAGGTGTCTCAATTCATACCATCAAGAAATATCACAGTTTTAGTGCAGGAGGAATCTAAATATTGGACAATTTAAAATGTCTTATGCAAACCAATGTGTTGACAGCATCTGTAATCATCCAGGCTATTGATTCATATTTTGACAGTAAGTACATCTGCTTATAACTGCCTCAGCAAGGGGCCATGACAATTACGTTGTTATTGTTGGTAAGGCAATTAGCCCTGACATTTTGTTAAATGGTAATCATTGCTAAATATTTCCTTTACCTTGCGGCACTGGCAATCAAAACCAGACAAACATGAACACAGCAGTGATCATTAGCTTCTGCAAGGCAATGATGTCATCTTAATGCAGACATAAAAAGTGCACTTTCTTGACTAATTTCTCAACTGAGATGTTGTGAGTTGGTCTGGAATTGCCACTTATTTTATCAGTACTTATTTTATCTTATTTGATCAGTTGCACTCATTATTAATCCAAGGGAACAGGATGTTCAGGATATATGGACATTGAATAAGCTATATCTAAACTTGTGCTAATGGTCTTTTGCTGTAAATTCTTAACATGGTCTTAGATTGTTTTAACAAAACATCGGTGAGTTTTGTGTAATTCCTGTTTAGTCCCAGGGAAACCTGATTGATGTTTACAGGTCATTGTCATGGGTTTTTTCATGGTCCCCAGGAACTCCATGTTTTTATTGGTAGGACATTGGTTCAAGGTCATAGCTGGTTTTTGATGGTCGCTTAGTCACATTTTGTGATGGGGGATATCTTAACGACTTGTTTTGCAGAAGCTTTTAAGGCACATCATGGAAATGTTGCTGAACGCACTTTGCACGTCCCCTGTATGTGGGGTGTAGTCACAGAGACAATTTTAAAGTCCACTTGGTGACGCTTGTATATCAATTTACTGTATCACGTTGATCGTATGGCCATGTGCAGATAATCCTGAGATTATCTTGGCAGTCAAGCTTGTATTTATGATTATCATTGATTACTCACAGTTACAAGTATGTTACACTCCAGGTAGCCTGAGCAAGCGGCTTTATCTTATGGAGATAGTGATTCTTAGCATTCTACTCACCTTAGATTCCAACAGCTTCTAGAACTACTATAGCTGTACCAGTTAACCCTTCTAATTTCTAACTTTCCCTAGCTATAGAATATGTGAAATATACTACTTACAACATACCGGGCTCATGTTGCTGTCAGATAAACAATTTTAATAAATACAGCGGATAATCAAATGATAATACTGCATTGTTTTTGCTGTAATGTCAGTACTGTGACATCAATACTACTGTGATGTCAATACTGCATTGTTTTTGCTGTAATGTCAATACTGTGACACTGGTGTTGGTGGATCCCTAGACGCTATGCTCTGGATAGATCCTGGTGTTGGTGGATCCCTAGACGCTATGCTCTGGATAGATCCTGGTGTTGGTGGATCCCTAGATTCTATGCTCCTGAAAGATCCTGGTGTTGGTGGATCCCTAGATGCTATGCTCCTGATAGATCCTGGTGTTGGTGGATCTCTAGATGCTATGCTCCGGATAGACCCTGGTGTTGGTGGATGATCGAGTGTGAAGAATCTTCCAGTAGGGATGATGATATATTGAAAAGCCCCATGCTGGTCCATCACACACATGGGGATAATAACGGTTGACCTAGCAACAACCATAATTATGTTTTTAAAAAGAAATACTTAATCCGTTGACTGACAGCAACTGATTGGCATCAGTCTTTATTGGTAAAGAGTTTCCCAGAGGCTGCAATCAAATGTTTTTAGAGGAATGTATTGCTTAATGTATGCCAATAATGTATGTCTTGTACCCTACCCCTCACTCTGTTTCAAGGTAGAAGGAGCTGCATATGTTGGCTCATTCATGTGGAAATCTCGTAAAATTGGCATGTGGAACCACTCCCGCGGGGAGAACCTGCTGGACAGTGGAGCACCGTTCTATGACACATACCAGACCTCTGATGGGAAATACGTGGCCGTTGGAGCTATTGAACCACAGTTCTACACTCAACTCATCCATGGTCAGTTCTGCTCAAATTCACTTTCAATGAATGTACTGTATTTTCTTTCCTCTACTGTCTCTCTCCTACTTGTCATTCTCTCTTTCCCCTGCTCCTTCACCACTTCTTTGAACTGGCGGTCTGGTCAGCTTGTCTCTGCAGATTTCCCTTCCTCCACATCTCTAGCAGCCTCTGCTCTAAGTCTGTCATGTATCCTGCATATTACACAGTTGTACAAAAACATGATCCTGTCATACACATCAAGGTAGCGCAAACAACACCCCGCTATTATTTTCATGTGTGCTCAGCTTGCCACTGTGAACTGCCATTTTCAACTAGAAAAATAAGAGGGCACCACCTCCTTAACTAATGTGTATATCAGGATTCCTCTAAACTGTCAAATAGTTCTCGCACATCTTGATTCGGTTGATTCTGAAAAATTGAATAGATTTAGTTCTGTTGTGCAAGGCCACCTCCCATCTGATTCCTCCTGACAGAATGCTGTCTATGAGCACATTCCTTTGTAGATAAATACTAGATTACCACTGCTTTGCGGTTCCTCCTTATAAACCCTGAACTGTAATCTAATTCTAACCCTGAACTGTAATCTAATTCTAAAACTGCAGACCTTTTATTTTATTTTCATTTTATTCACATTGCACATGTCAACATGTAAACAGCATGGGTGCTTTTTCCTTCTTAGGAAAAAAGGTCTAGACTGAGTTGTTGATTTAGTTTAAATAGATATTACTTCTTTGTTTGTGTTCTGTATATAGTATCTCACTATTGGAATATTACTGTTTCTAGGCCTGGGATTGGATGCTGCCAACCTTCCTCCTCAGATGAGCTCCTCTGATTGGCCACAGCTGAGACAGATTTTTACCACGCAGTTTGCCACTAAGACCCAGGAGGATTGGGCTCGCGTCTTTGACGGAACGGATGCCTGTGTGACTCCCGTTCTCTCTATGGACGAGGTGATCTCCCACCCCCATAATCTGGAGAGGGCCTCCTTCCACAGGGACGCCCAGGGGGATGTGACCCCAAGCCCCGCACCTGTCCTGTCCCGAACCCCTGGTAACCCTTGCCTGGCCCGGGACCCCATGATAGGGGAACACACACGTCCCGTTCTAGAGGAATTTGGCTTCAAACCAGCAGAGGTAGACCAGTTGTTGTCAGCTGGTGTTATTGAGTGTAACGCTGCCAAAGCACGGTTATAGCTTGGCTTTTGTTCCTGTTTTTATTCTTCACTGAACACCTATGGCTCTCTAGTGTACTCACCCTATTGAAATTGTCAAGCTCCTCTTAAAGCTCACTATTTTAAAAAAAACGATCTCACCTTGTCTACAAGTGACCTCACCCTGCCTCAAACCAGATCACCACCCAATCAGGTTCAGGTGTGCAGCAGGTTGTTTGGGGGGTTTGTACTGGTCTCTCTGTTTTGTTTCCAGAATCATTTGTCACTCTTATTTTGTCTTCTAAACTGATTATTTGTTTGCAAGGTAGGACTTTTCATTTTATGTGAACAGAGTGCACTTCTAAGAATTAGACAACCGTGATACATGGTGTGCCATGAGTAACTGTTGTGGGAGCTACTCAAGCATTAAGTAATTGAAGCACAAAGTAAGTAAATGAATCATTAAGTAAATGAATCACAACTAAAATGCAATTCATTGATTAGTATTATTGGAATTACATTTCTTTCACAGATATTTATGCTAGTGGGTTTCATCTAATAGGCCATACAGTTGTGCTCAAAAGTTTGCATACCCTTGGAGGATTGGTAATATATGTACCATTTGTAAAGAAAACATGAGTAAGCAGGCAAAACACATGGCTTTTGTTTCTTATGGGATTAATATTCAACTGTAGGTCATAACAGAATGGCACAATCATAAAACAAAACAAAAAAATGAACTGACCCCTGTTCAAAAGTCTGCATGTCTTTAGTTCTTAATACTGTGTATTGCCCCCTTTAGCATCAATGAAAGCATGCAGTCTTTTGGAATAGTTGTCTATGAGGCCCTGAATTCTTGCAGGTGGGATAGCTGCCCATTGGTCTTGGCAAAATGCCTCCAGGTCATGCAAAGCCTTTGGTCATCTTGCCTGAACCGCGCGTTTGAGATCTCCCCAGAGTGCCTGGATAATATTAAGGTAAGGAGACTGTGATGGCCACTCCAGAACCTTGACCTTTTCCTGCTATAACCACTGGAGGGTCAACTTGGCCTTGTGCTTAGGGTCATTGTCGTGCTGGAAAGTCCAAGAGCGTCCCATGTGCAGCTTTCGTGCAGAAGAATGCAAATTGTCTGCCAGTATTTTTTGATAACATGCTGCTTTCATCTTGCCATCAATTTTCACAAGATTTCCAGTGCCTTTAGAGCTCACACACCCCCAAAACATCAGTGAGCCACTACAATATTTCACAGTGGGGATGGCATTCTGTTCACTATAGGCCTTGTTGACCCCTCTCCAAACATAACGCTTATGGTTGTGACCATAAAGCTCTATTTTGGTCTCGTCACTCCAAATTACTGTGTGCCAGAAGCTGTGAGGCATGTCAAGGTGTTGTCGGGCATATTGTAACCGAGCATTTTTGTGGCATTGGTGCAAAAGATTCTTTCTGGCAACTCGACCATGCAGCTCATTTTTGTTCAAGTATCGTCGTATTGTGCTCCTTGAAACAACCACACCGTCTTTTTCTAGAGCAGCCTGTATTTCTCCTGAGGTTACCTGTGGGTTTTTCTTTGTATCCTCAATAATTTTTCTGGCAGTTTTGGCTGAAATCTTTCTTGTCTGCCTGACCTTGGCTTTGTATCAAGAAACCCCCCCGAATTTTCCACTTCTTAATAAGTGATTGAACAGTGCCGACTGGCATTTGCAAGGCTTTGGATATCGTTTTATATCCTTTTCCATCTTTATAAAGTTCCATTACCTTGTTACGCAGGTCTTTTGACAGTTCTTTTCTGCTCCCCATGGCTCAGTATGTAGCCTGCTCAGTGCATCCATGTGAGAGCTAACAAACCCATTGACTATTTATACACAGACACTAATTGCAATTTAAAAAGCCACAGGTTTGGGAATTTCACCTTTTTCACCTGTGTGTGTCACCTTGTGTGTCCGTAACAAGGCCAGATCAGGGCCATTTGGGTGATTTCTGTTACCATTATGATTTAAAAAGGAGCCAAACAACTGTGATAATAAATGGCTTCATATGATCACTATCCTTAAATAAGACTGTTTTTTTGCATGATCAGTCATATTTTCAAAATCAATGCCATAATTCCCCAATTTCTGCGAGGGTATGCATACTTATGAGCACAAGTAGTTGCTTTAGAAGTTACTATATTTTATTGCCGAACATCCTCCTGCAAGCTCTGTTGACTTTGTAAGTGTTTGGACTGTTAGAATTTAATGAATTTTAATGTATGTAAATATGTTAATAGCTAAATAATTAAAATGTGAGTCATTACCAGTCAACAGGAGAGCAGAAAGAGGGGGAAAGAATGATGATCATTGACTGCAGGACCTTTGATTGCAAAAGGACTTTCATATGAGTCATTAGCTGTTTCCATGATGACTGTACATTAATGTGTCAAAAGGTGCCTCTTTGAATAGTATTTTTAAACTGAGTGAAAAATAAGGGTCAGGTATTGACTGAAGTGCCTGTATTTCATCTTCTATTGCTTCAGAGGTGAATCAGCACCCTGTTAGTAATATATTTTCACAATTATAATTAAAATATTTTATTCAGTTTGAATGTTTATTTTATTTTGTTGCCCCACTGTTAGAGCAATTAAATGCTTGTTGTTCCAAAAAACAACTTTGTAAGGATCATATACTGTAAGTACCACCCTAAGCTACAGTATAACTATAACACTTATGTTAAGAATGAAAGTATAACTCCAAGCTATAACTATATAAGTTATGTTAGGAATAAAGTTATCACCCCAAACTGTAACTAGAGCTTATATCAGACAGACTTTGTTGTATACTACGGACTTCATTAATTAGTTATACTGCAATGGACCGGACCTTGTTTACATTTCACCTCTTTTAATTATACTTCTTAGAGATGATTTAGGCCAGGTCACATCTCAGATCTAATCTGATTCCTCTGATATTCAATGTTGACCATTGGAATTAAGACGTCGTATTATTCACATTATACATTAACATGCTAAAGACTCCGTGAAGAAAACAAGTCTACCTTCATCCATAAATGTAATTACTGTAAAGATGGGGTTTTTTTTACACCACAGGTCCAAATTTAAACTGTTTCAGATGAGTAACATTGTTTATAGAATATGATGGACCACATTTAAAGAAGTCTGTTCAACTATTCTGTCTTCATGTAGGTGTCCATACATAGCACTCGTCATTGGTTGTCTTAACTATGGAACACTGCTATGTGAGTGACCCTTTGACTGGAAGTCTAGTGGGAATGTGGCCTTTTAATCTGTTTGATTGTAAGCATCTGACTGCCGCCGCCGGCAGATCCCGTCTAACGACCCCCCAAGCATCGTCTGACGGGGCGGTGTGGGCGGGCAGATCCCATCTACTGACCCCCCTAGGACCCCCTGACGGGGCGGTGAGGCGGGCTGAGCTCACATGACGAACTCTGGGAACTGCCTGAACGTCTCACATGATTGTGCCAGGGTGAGATAGCTAGTGTCTCATGATGAATACGAACAGCATATTAGAGTCCGATTTTTTTAATAAATACATTCTGGAAATGAACCGAACTGTAAAGGGCGGTGGTAAACGCATGTGCTTGTCATAGTGTGGAAGGCATATTTTAAAAGAGTTGTGTGCTGTAAAAGGGTTGTTTGACCATCCTCTATACTTCTCTGTCAAAGATTTATGATTTATTTTCAGGGATCACATGCTACATCACTTGATCCACCTAATGTGGCTACAAGCAGAACACCCGCAGAGCACAAAAGAGCTCTTGTGAGTGAACCACATACAGACAGATACGCTATGATCATGGAATGTGCTTTAGCTGAGTTGTAAGTGAATCTTGTCACTCTCGTCTTTTTTATTTTTTATTTTACTCAACAGCATTGAGAATTTCTCTCTTTTCCAAGTGGGACCTGGCCAAGAATATCAGCACACTGAAGAGACTGTAGATACAATCCCAACATAAAACATAGATTACCACTCTTCCTAGTCACACTGCACATGTAAAGGTACAGTACATTTACAGCACCCCATTTCAATATCTATCATAGATTTGATTTTGGATTTAAAATCAATTAGTCACTAGATAATTTAATTTTAAAGTCTTTTGTAGCTCATTCCAGGTGGAAGGTGCACAGCACTGGAAGGCTTTTTTCCCTACTTCAGTATGTGTCCTAGGAACCGTCAACAAAATACAGTTATGGGAGAGTAAGCAATATATCACATTAGTCTGTTGGACAATGTAAGAGCATAGATGAACTGTGAGCTTCCTAAGAATGGCCTTGTAAATAAAAATATCAATGGGTTAATCTGCATAGAGCTAGTGTTGGCCAGCCTGCTCACGCATATAGGGTACAGTGATGGGTGAGAGATTTAGAGTTTGTAACAAACCTCAAAGCCCCATGGTATACAGTATCAAGCATACTGTACGTAATGAGGACAGAGGCATGCACGTACTCTTGAATTCTTTCAGGAATCATTTTGAAGGATTGTAGGAATTAGAAATGTTTTTCAAAGCCATCATCTCAGTCACGTGCTTCAAATCCTGTTGTTGTGAAAGATAAAAATTTGAAAAGAAAAAAGAAAAATCTGAAAGAAAACAAAGTTGGAACTTCATTTATGTAATAAAATAATTCAGCCACTCCCCATCTCTCCTCCCAGCTCACTCCCCGATCCTAGCCTCCACCCCCCTCAGCCCGTCCTTTCCCTCTCCCGGCCTCAGATCAGGAATTGGCCACTCGGACTCAATTGCTCAACTATGCAGTAGAGGATAAGCCAGAGCCGAGAAGCAGAGATTGGGCGGTTTGCCATCGACAGGCCGGCTGAGAGTTAAACCATACACCCTCAGTCCCCCCCTCGGTAGCTATGACCCTACTCACAGAGGACCAACCCCAGTCATCCAGGCTCCCAGAGCCTGGAACGCACATCACCAGCCTGGACCGCTTGTCAGTGGGGAGCGCGGACTGTGGGGAGTCCATGAAGGAGGATTACTTTGACAGTATGGAGCCTGTTGTCTTTGGGGTGGTGGAGCCTCCCAGACGCTCTCGCGGACGCTTGGTGCTGCATGGCATGGTGATGTTCGGAAGGGAATTTTGCTACGCCGTGGAGGCAGCCTTCGTCACACCCGTGCTGCTCAGTGTGGGACTCCCTCGGAGCTTGTACAGCCTGGTGTGGCTGATCAGCCCCCTCCTGGGCTTCCTGCTGCAGCCCATCATCGGCTCAGCCAGCGACTTCTGCAGGTCCCCGTGGGGCCGACGGAGGCCCTACATCCTCACACTGGGTGTTATGATGCTGATGGGTCTCACCTTGTTTCTGAACGGTGACGCGGTCGTGTCAGGTGAGAGGCTCAGCTGGGTCCCCAAAGTCCTTGAGAACTGCTGTTAGTCATTACGAAGTTGGGCAACTTGGGGTAGAGAAATCCAAATAATTTAAAAGCATTGTGAAATGTATTATGTTTCCAACTTGGCTTGCAGTGCAAGGGGGTGTATTTATTCCACCGAATTGGTTGCTTAACATTTGCTAAACACTAGTAGCAAAAGAAAATAGAGGGTATCTTCCTGGCAGTCCAACATAATTTTTAATTTAATTGGAAAACGTTTGTTTGGAATAATGAGTACAACCCGGATTTGAGGGTTTGACTCCCACAAGGGACAGGTCTTGGGCTAAAAAGTATAAAAATGTTTAGTCGCTATTGTTTTTCGCTCTGGTTTAGATTATCTACTAAATGATAAGGTTAATTAAAATGTGTGCTTAATGAACTATTTCAATATTGATTGAACATCTCAACGTGCTCTAAGCACTGACCCAGACAACCCTATCATTGAAGAAACATGAGGGTGTCATGCTCTGATCTTGAACTATAAGTTTATTTATTTATCTGAACACCAGATTATTTTGCTGGAGTCCATGTCCAGGGGGCACTCCTACCTACACAGAGAATCTGAGATAGTAAAACCAATTAACAGCTGCCAGAGGAGGGCAATAACTATAAATAATGATAATAATATTGCATATTTACAGACATTACTTCTTGATACAGGTATTTCTGTCTGGCTTCATTATCATCAATATGATGCTTTGCTCTGTATGTCTAGACAAAGGGTGAAATGTTCCTTTTATTTTGTCAGTTTCTCTTCAAGTTGACAGTACAAATTGTTCAGCATTCCTAAAATGACAAGCTTGAACTGGCCTTAAACAGCAGCAATTACTGAAACAACCTTGCTGTGGTAGTGGACAAACCCCTTAGAGGACCTGGAGTCTCGAAGAAAAACTATACTTATCTTCGAAGGACAAGAATCCAGTTGATGGCATATCTTCATAACTCTGCAGATATTGAGACATGCATCTTTGTCCAATACTAAGATATTTGCAGACATATTGAATTTGAGCCTACTATAAAGTGGTTGTTAAATTAATTTATTTAGGTTTACCTTATCAGATCAATACAAATTTAAAACACTTTAAATTAGGTCTCCATGATAATCTGGCCAGATTGGAATGTAACCAGGAACCGTCCCTAATCTGAAGATCAGTGCCATGGAATCTTCAGTAATCACGGAGTCAGAACATCCTTTAAACGTCTCTTCCGAAAGACACCACGCTAAGCGGGCAAACGTTTCCTTTCTCTGTCCTGGGGTGTTGAGATTTGAAAGACCACAGGGAGGAGTGCCTCCAATAGGCCCTCCAACACCACTCCCAGCAGCTTCCGGTCTCCCATCTAACAGCCTAACAGAACCAACCAGGACATTTTCTGTAATAACACTGCAATACAAAATGTGAGCCAAGAAGCAGCATATTTCAACGCTGTAGTAAATAGTCAAACATAATGCCCGCCGTGCTAGCTACTTTAATGTAGGGTACGCGCCAACACATCCCACATTCCTGATAGGACTGCAACACTTGAATGGTTTTGTAATATTTGTAATCATCCAACTTGGTCTGTATAGGTTTATTGTTGCTGCAATCTGTCAGCCAACTGATTTTTAGTCAATATTTATGTTTAGTTGCTCTTCTCAGTGTGCACAACATGATTATGGCAATTAGTCTGATTGATTTGCCACAGACTATGATTCTTACTAGCTCTTTGATGAGCATCAACCAAAGGCATAGACACAAGATAACTTGTAATGACTAATAGAAGTACAGACTTCGAGCATGCTGTGGGATATTAACATAACATTAAATTGTTGTTTTTCTAGACAGAGTCGTGCTGTCAGTGTGCTGTTTTTCTGATGAGTTTTTATTTTTTGAAAGACAAAGTAATTGTCTATCAAACTGTCCTTGTATTGTGTTTAACAAAAGGAATGTTGTTTAATCACATTACAGTATGTGGTGAATTTAGGATTGTATTATAGTACACCTTTGTTTACCTTCAGAAGCACTTTTTGTATCTCTTCACATCTTTATATTGTGTCCTGGGTCTCTGTCCTGGGTCTGTGCATGTCTAAAAGGAGTAAAAGCTCAGTAAAAGATTAAGACAAATTTAAATGATTAAAGCTGCTATGCCTCATCAAATAAAGTATTTTAGTTAGTCAGACTAATGAGTGAAAAATCACTGGTATTATACACAGACCTGTACGTTGTGGTAAACTCCTGTCTTTCATCTCTTGCAGCGATTGTACAGGATAGGTCATTGAAGAGGATATGGGCCATCATCATAGTCATGTTTGGGGTGGTACTATTTGACTTTGCTGCCGATTTCATAGATGGGCCTGTAAAGGCCTACCTCTTTGACGTCTGCTCACACACAGACAGGGAAAGAGGACTGCACTACCACGCTCTTCTCACAGGTAACATCTTTTTTTGTTGCAAAACGTAAAGCATAAAAAGGATATTTAATGCGCAAACTCACACATTAAACAGCAAGTTGTATTTTTTTCACTTAGTTCTCCATTGAGCTTGATTTTTGGGTCCGACAGCCTCACGTTAAAAAGTGTCTGTGAAATGACCCTTAATGTAAAATTTGAATTATTAAATATGTTACATGTCATGGAAAGTTAACTTGGGTAACACAGCTTACAATTTATGGTGGCTCTCAAAAGTATCCACACCCATTTTTTTGTTATAAAAATTTATTATAGATTGACACAAAAAAGACAATTGTCAAAGTGGAAATTCTTCTAAATTAGTTACAAATAATTGATTGCCTAAAAGTATTCACCTTTAGTCAATTTGGTAAAGGCACCTTTGGTAGCAATTACAGCCATGAATATTTGAATAAATCTCAACCAGATTTGCACATCAGGACACAGCTGTTTTTGTACATTCTTCTTTGCAAAATTGCTCAAGCTCCATAAGGTTAGATGGGACCTTTGATGAACAACAATTTTCAACTCTTTCCACGTATTCTTAATTGGATTGAGGTCCGGTTTATGACTGAGCCAATCAAGGATGATTATAGACTTATGCAGAAGCCACTCCAACATTGTCTTGGCTCTGAGCTTTTGGTCATTGTCATGCTGAAAGATACATTTTCACCCGTCTGAGGTCCTGTGATCTCTGGATGAGGTGTTCTCTAAGGACCTATCTGTAATTTGGTCAGGATTGAGGAAGGGTGAACGGAGCATTCTCCTAGTCCCTGCTGCTGAGAAGCATTGTCATAGATGCTCCCACCACCATGCTTCACAGTAGGGATGGTGTTCTCAGGATGCAGTGTTAGGCTTGTAGCAAACATAGCGCATAGCAATGAGGCCAAAAGGCTCTATTTTGGTCTCAACAGACCACAAAATCTTCTTCCACTTGGTTTCTGAGTCTACCACATGCCTTCCAGCAAACTCTAGCCAAAATTCGATTTGAGGTTTTTCAACAATGGCTTTAATTTTTGCCCCCCTACCATCAGCTATTGCAGTATGCTGTGTCTCCCAGCTCAGCCATGGAAAACTGGAACTCTGTACGTTGACCTGACCTCTTAGTGGCCTCCCTGACTACTGCCCTTCTCGCCAGGATACTCAGTTTTTGAGGACAGTCTTTTCTAAACAGATTCACAGTTTGATGCATATATTCTCTCCATTTCTTAATAATTGTCTTTACTGTGCTCTGGGAGGATATTCCATGCCTTGGAAATGTTCTTATATCCACCTCTCCCCTAATTGGTGATTTTAAAAAACCTTATCCTGGATTTGCTTTGAATGTTCCTTCATCTTCCTGATGTAGTTTTTGTTAAGAATTGATGGACACAGATGAACTCCATTCAACTCATCATGTGACTACTACAATTAATTTGTTGCACCAAAGCTCATTTGGGTGCGTCGTAACAAAGGCGGGTGAACTCCTATGCAATCAATTGTTTTCTGTTTTATATTTGTAATTCATTTAGAAAGATTTCCAGATTTTATTTTTCACTTAATAGTATGGACTTCTTGTTTTGATCACTGGCAAGACTCCCGAAATTAATTAATTATGAAAATGTGAATTAGTCCAAAGGTGTGTGAATACTTTTGAGATCCAATATAAATTGTAAGTTGTGTTACCCAAGATAACTTACGTCATATAATCTTTGATAAATAAACATACGGTAATGGGTAATTGTAATGGAAGTTTGACACTTGACAGCCAACAAATAAATAAATTGAGTTATTTGCATATATTATTGCATTATTAGTACAACTTATTACATATTTTATGTTCTTTCTTTTCCCAGTTGATAATGTAATAACCAGTCTAAGTGTCATAAGCAATTATACATTATGCGCAAAACATTATAACGCAATTTGTTAAGCAATTTTATAACATTATCAATTTTTATTACATGAGAAATGCAATAGTTATTACATTATAGGTAGTTAATATTAGCTTTTACAGTGCTCTTTTCTTTTGTCTGTTTGGTAACATGGAGCTTGCCTCATAGCTAACACAGTGAGTGAAGCAGTGGGTGAGTGAGTATTAGAGTTTACTAGTGAGGGAGTGAAACCGGCACAGGGTGGTGTGAGTGTGTTTAGTTTACTTTCTAATCCAGTAGATTCTCAGTCATGTGTTGGAGTCATGAGTTGGAGCTGAGAAAGAGAGGGGAGGCACATGACCTTCCAGTCACCGTAGGTCTACTATGTAGAATGTATACATGTGAGTGAGTGCTTGCTTGCACCTGGTTTCGATATAGAGAGGTTGGCTGTCTTTATCTCTTTTGTACTTGCTTTTCATTAGCTTTGCAGACACTTAAACTTAGTTTAAAATACCCTTACAATTAATCAAATAATATTATTGTGCATGTGAACTTAATATATTTAAGTTACAGTTAAATAAAGACTATGGGCTTAAAGTGCAATCTCTCATCTTCAATTTGAGGGTGTTCACATCCAAATTGGAGGAAAAGTTTAGGAATAACAGCTCTTTAATATGTATCCCACTCTTTTTCAAGGGACCAAAAGTAATTGGACAATTGACTCAAAATTGTCCAATTATTTTTGGACAGGTGTGTTTCATGGACAGGTGTGGGCCATTCCTTCGTTATTTCTTCATCAATTAAGCAGGTAAAAGGTCTGGAGTTGATTCCAGGTGTGGCATTCGCATTTGGAAGCTGTTGCTGTGAACCCACAACATGCGGTCAGAGGAGCTCTCAATGCAACTGAAACAGCCCATCCTTAGGCTGCAAAAAAATACAAAATCTGTCAGAGAGATAGCAGGAACATTAGGAGTGGCCAAATCAATAGTTTGGTACATTCTGTGATAAAACATATGCACTTGTGAGCTCTGCAACACAAAAAGGCCTGGACGTCCACGGAAGACAACAGTGGTACAGTAGATGATCATAGGATCCTTTCCATGGTAAAGAAATACCCCTTCACAGCATCCAGCCAGGTGAAAAACGCTCTCCAGGAGGTAGGCATATCATTATCCAAGTCTACCAGAAAGAGAAGTCTTCATAAGTGCAAATATAAAGGGATCACCACAAGGTGCAAACCATTCATAAGCCTCAAGAACAGAAAGGCCAGATCACAATTTGCCAAAAAAAACATCTAAAAAAAGCCAGCCAAGTTCTGGAACAGCATTCTTTGGACAGATGAAACTAAGATCAACCTGTACCAGAATGATGGTAAGAAAAAAAGTATGGAGAAGGCTTGGAACGGCTCATGATCCGAAGCATACCACATCATCTATAAAACACGGTGGAGGCAGTGTGATGGCATGAGCATGCATGGCTTCCAATGGCACTGGGTCACTAGTGTTTATTGATGATGTGACAAGACAGAAGCAGCCGGATGAATTCTGAAGTGTATTCTGAAGGGATATATTGTCTGCTCAGATTCATCCAAATTCAGCGAAATTGATTGGACGGCGCTTCACTTTACAGATGGACAATGACCCAAACGTTTTTTAAGGCAAAGAAGTGGAATATTCTGCAATGGCCAAGTAAATCACCTGATCTCAAGGCAGAAAGACCCACGAACAAACAACTGAAGACAGCTGCAGTAAAGGCATGGCAAAGGAGCAAACACAGTGTTTGGTGATGTCCATGCGTTCCAAACTTCAAGCAGTCATTGCCTGCAAAGGATTCTCAACAAAGTATTAAAAAAGAATGTTCTATTTATGATTGTGTTAATTTGTCCAATTTCATTTGAGCCCCTGAAATAAGGCGACTGTATGAAAATGGTTGCAATTCTTAAACGTTTCACATGATATTTTTAGTCAACCCCTTGAATTAAAGCTGAAAGTCTGCACTTGCATCTCGGTTGTTTCATGTCAAATCCATTGTGATGTCGTACAGAGACACAATTACAAAAATTGTGTCAGTGTCCAAATATTTCCGGACCCAACTGTATGTATTGCAGGCAGCTTCATTGACTAGACAGAGACAAGGTTTCACTGCTTTCTCTGCAATAACAATTTCAGATAAATTGAAGGGGGGGGGGGGTGGTAGCCTACCATGGCATTGTCTGCCTCTAAAGTGTCTTTTATTTAAATTGTTGTAGTGGTGCAATGACATCAAATCCTAGTTTAAGGTATGAAAACACAATGCATCTTTCATGAGGTTTCAGCAAACATGCAGGTTTCTGATTGTAAGATGTGAGCTCCAAACTTTAGGGATGTTAAGAAAAGATAACGGAGACAGAGACTTTACGTCAAATCTTAGATGCTCGCACTCAGATCTGCTGCATTATTTATATGATGACTTGAGTTTGTTTACTCCCTATATGATGTTGGTGTAATTTCTGGAGGAAACATATGCCCAGATTATAGGGATATGTATGTCAGAACAAGACAATGGTCTGTCTACAGGTTTGCACTTATTATGTGACAGGAACTCATTAATCACAACATTACTCCCAGCGTCTTTGACATCACCCAGCCTAAATATTACGTTGTGACAAGCTTTAAATCCAGATGGAAAAAAACACAAACTTAAATCCAGCCAGTGTTTGTGAAATACAGCGCGTATGTCTTCTTGCTGTGAAAATTCTCAACCAGCACAGGCAAACATATTCAATGTACAATTATGGAGAATTACAATTACGGACAATATCTGTGGCCTTGGGCTCCAACCGCCTGACCTGATGGCCAACGCTCACTGTTCCTGTTGTCCGTTGCAGGGCTGGGTGGTGCCTTCGGGTACCTGTTGGGGGCTATGGACTGGGGACACTCCTCCCTGGGGCGACTGCTGGGGTCAGAGTACCAGGTCATCTACTTCTTCTCTGCTCTGACCTGGACGGTATTTCTCACCGTGCATCTCTTCAGCATCCCGGAGGTGTCCCTGGCCAGGGACAGCAGCCTGGACTCCCTGGCCCCCAGCGGGCTCCTCCTGCGCAGTACACACAGCAGCAGTGGTGGCTATGGGACGCTACACGGATCCATGTCCAAGGAGATGGAGCCAGACTTCCGGCCACGTTCATTCTCCGCTCTGGGTGAAGCCAATTCAGTCACATCCAGTTCCAAGCAGCCCAACAAAGTGGTATGTGGACCCATGTGGTTCTACACAACCACAACAAGGAGAGGTGTATAGGAAACTACTCACTAATGAAAAGTCAGTGCCTCCGAATGTTGTCAGCGAGCTGGGGTATTCAGCTCTTAGACAAAATCCAGAGCTTGCTGTATTCTGGTTCGGACTAATAACGAATGACACCCAGACAGCGTCCCAGGTCTAAATTCATCCCTGAAAAGAGAACAACTGGAGAAAAACAGTGTTCAGTGAGGGAAAAAAATATTTGATCCCCTGCTGTTTTTGTACGTTTGCCCACTGACAAAGAAATGATCAGTCTATAATTTTAATGGTAGGTTTATTTGAACAGTGAGAGACAGAATAACAACAAACAAATCCAGAAAAACGCATCTCAAAAATGTTATAAATTGATTTGCATTTTAATGAGTGAAATAAGTATTTGATCCCCTCTCAGAGATTTCTGGCTCCCAGGTGTCTTTTATACAGGTAACAAGCTGAGATTAGGAGCACACTCTTAAAGGAAGTGCTCCTAATCTCAGCTTGTTACCTGTATAAAAGAAGCAATCAATCAGATTCCAAACTCTCCACCATGGCCAAGACCAAAGAGCTGTCCAAGGATGTCAGGGACAAGATTGTAGACCTACACAAGGCTGGAATGGACTACAAGACCATCGCCAAGCAGCTTGGTGAGAAGGTGACAACAGTTGGTGCGATTATTCGCAAATGGAAGAAACAAAAGAACTGTCAATCTACCTCGGTCTGGGGCTCCATGCAAGATCTCACCTCATGGAGTGGCAATGATCATGAGAACGGTGCGGAATCAGCCCAGAACTACACGGGAGTCTTGTCAATGATCTCAAGGCAGCTGGGACCATAGTCACCAAGAAAACAATTGGTAACACTACACTGAAGGACTGAAATCCTGCAGCGCCCGCAAGGTTCCCCTGCTCAAGAAAGCACATGTAAAGGCCCATTTGAAGTTTGCCAATGAACATTTGAATGATTCAGAGGAGAACTGGGTGAAAGTGTTGTGGTCAGATGAGACCAAAATCGAAGGGAACAACTCAACTTGCCGTGTTTGGAGGAGGAGGAATGCTGCCTATGACCCCAAGAACACCATCCCCACCGTCAAACATGGAGGTGGAAACATTATGCTTTCAGGGTGTTTTTCTGCTAAGGGGACAGGACAACTTCACCGCATCAAAGGGATGATGGACGGGGCCATGTACCGTCAAATCTTGGGTGAGAACCTCCTTCCCTCAGCCAGGGCATTGAAAATGGGTCGTGGATGGGTATTCCAGCATGACAATGACCCAAAACACACAGCCAAGGCAACAAAGGAGTGGCTCAAGAAGAAGCACATTAAGGTCCTGGAGTGGCCTAGCCAATCTCCAGACCTTAATCCCATAGAAAATCTGTGGAGGGAGCTTAAGGTTCGAGTTGCCAAATGTCAGCCTCGAAACCTTAATCACTTGGAGAAGATCTGCAAAGAGGAGTGGGACAAAATCCCTCCTGAGATGTGTGCAAACCTGCTGGCCAACTACAAGAAACGTCTGACCTCTGATTGCCAACAAGGGTTTTTCCACCAAGTACTAAGTCATGTTTTGCAGAGGGGTCGAATACTTATTTCACTCATTAAAATGCAAATCAATTTATAACATTTTTGACATGCGTTTTTCTGGATTTGTTTGTTGTTATTCTGTCTCTCACTGTTCAAATAATCCTACCATTAAAATTAGACAGATCATTTCTTTGTCAGTGGGCAAACGTACAAAAACAGCAGGGGATCAAATAATTTTTTCCCCTCACTGTAACTGTTCCAGAAAAGCAGTGACTGCCTCTCGAGTACCTCCTTGGGTAAAAACTCTTGATTTACCCGTGATGAGCTGTACCTCACCAACTATTTCCACAGAACATAGTGAGGCCTTTGTTTTGTGACACATGTCCCACTAGACGTTGCTCACATGAAGTCAGACCCCTCGGCTCTTACGCTATGCTCCTGACTGATAGGGTAAAGCATGGGTATTATGTAAAGTACACACAGTTGTAACAATCAAAGCGTTGTTTACTGGTAACACAAAAGGCAAGGCTTTAAGCTATGAGCACAAGTCATTTATGAATCCATTTCATGTCAATACAACGTTTTTCTCAAATGTAACAAATACTATCAGAAATAAATAAAAGAAATGACAATGTTTAGCACATACTACACTAATTTGCGTCAATTCGTCCACCTCTATAATGAAAAGAGCATTATGGGGCAGGTCAGGGTCAGGAATTGACCCAAAACCAGTCCTGAATCACTTCTCAATGGTGGGACCAAACATTATCACACACAATTTCATTGAGGAGCTCTATCTTCAGATATAGCTACACACAGGAATGTTTCCCCTATGTTGTTCAGGCACATGGATAGTTGCTCATTGGTCAATGAGCATTGCACTGACACTGTCAAGTTTTGGTTCAGTAGAAGCCTGCTTTATCAACAAAGATGTACTTGTGATGGTTCACAGCAGGTCAGTTTGTAACATTGACCCTGTCCAGGGGCTCTCTGATTTCTCCTCTGCCTTGCTGTCTGTCATGCTCCATTTCGAAAGATATTGCCAGTGTTCACACAGTTTATTTGGTTATATAGTTACCAGTTGTGGTAACTTTTATGGATGGCAATCATGTCCTGTTTATGACATATTGTATTGTACATTGGCAATGCAGTGGTCTTTTGTGGTTCACACTACCCATACCAAGGTTGTGGGTTTGAATCCCACAGAGGTCACATACAAATCTATGGCCTTAGGGTGGTGATTCTATACTTTTCAATCTGAACATAGTAGGCAAAACTATGGAAAATACAGTATCTTCACCAAATGGTTGAGTGATGATCAGTTAGGAACAATAAGCATAGTGATAGTAAAAGGTATTTTAACAATAGAGAAGAAAATCTTGTTAAAAGTGATGCATGTACTTTGTATGAACATAATGTATTTCAGTGTGAAACAGGTCTTTCTTGGTGTTTTTTGTACTCAGTCAAAGTCAGATGTACTTAGACTTGTGAAAAATGGCTTTTTTGATCATCTGTTGTGTTTTTTATACTAAGACTGGTGAAATATTACCTAAAAATTTTGTAAATAGTACCAAAGTGTCTGAAAAAAAACTAATGTTATAGCAACAGACTGGCCGGATGTGTTTGGACCACTGTGGTCTATGCATGTAGTGAAACTTGTAATTCTTTGAGACATGGAGTTCACACAATTATAACATTGTAATCAGTTCTGGTGTGTGGCAATGAATAGTAAACACACAGAATGTTATTTGTACGTGCAGGTTGGGAATCTGAGAATTGTTTTAGGTCATGCAGTTATTTAGAGAACCAGTAACCCTGTGACTTGGTTCTGTCCGTTTCTTAGTTACCAGTGCCAGCTGGATTCCATGCATGGTTACGTTGACACTAATCGGGCTAGGCAGACATCAGGCTGGACTAGAGTGTGAAACACCCATTAAATGGTTGTAATGTCACACAGCGACACACAGAGAACCTCAATTAAACCGTCATTATACTGTACCCTCTAATACTGTGTGTGGATAGGTATAGATACTTCAGAACCCAGAATTAAATTAATTATATGATCTCTAAAGCTCAGTAAGCCAATCGAACCAGTGCTCTGAATGAGACAAAATGAAAATTAGACTAGTCAATGACAACTTAATGATGGCTATATTTATGCCTAGCATAGGACTATAGCTGGAAATGAATGATGGATTTAATTAGTAGAATGAATTGGAATTATAATGAAAAGACTCTGGGAATGATTATTGTATATTCTGGCCAGTGGAAACTCTGGCAGGCACGTGTCCAGGTTTAGAACAGTGCTCCACCAGTATTATTTGGTGCATTTAGATATTTCTTTTCACGTTGTCAGTTATTTTGGGATGTTAGCGTGACTTTATGTAGGCAATAATACCACACTATATACAGTACACCTGCACAATAGAAATACATTACATCCTGAAGAATATTAGTTAATCTTTGAGTACAGGATTTTAGTTCTCATATGAAAATAATAATATAAGCAGAAAATGACATATAGAGTGCATTGCTGAACTTTGCTCAGTTTTCTGATTTGTTAAAATATTGTTTTTAAAGGCTAAGGCTTGTGTGTCTGTCATAAGATGGGAGCCGTAATCTGATTTATCTTCATTCTTATCTAACCAGTGCGGTTTCTTTGAGTCCTTAAAGAATTTGTTTACATCAGTACTCTGTGTCAAAATTTTAAGTAGGACTATTAGTATTTCCCAGAGTCACCTTTGGCACTTGAAACGCTTAGTGTAATTGTTGGGTGTTAGAAAACCAATCTGAAGAAAGTTGATCCACAGACCTGATTGGCTGACAGGATGGTTTAGAGCCCATCCTCTTATCTAGCTGAACTGTCATTGGTGTAATTAAATAAAGTCAGCCTTGTGAACTTATGCAGCTGGCCAGAAGTGCCATCCTACTCAAACAGGCAGAATTTGTATACAAAAAGTTCATTATTGTAATGCAAATTTTCTGAGTGTTGTTTTGACATTAAAGTCTGGAAATATCAACCCTATGTCAGAAGCACAGGTAAGGATCCAAGCGCGGATTGGGAAGAAGTGGGAAAGAGACAGGCAGGATGGACGGGGACGGAAGGTGAGGCGTCTCACGTACCGGCGGCGAAGGTACAGACGAGCAGCAGGCAGAGTAGTCGGGGACGGGCAGATGGTCGGTAAACGAGCAGGCGGCAGGAGTACAGTCAGGGAGCAGGCAGAGTAGTCCGGGACAGGCGAGAGATCAGAATTCCGGCGGCGAACAAATGTACAGACAGGACACAGGCAGAATAGTCGGGAACGGGCGATCGGTCCGAACACGGGAAGGCAGGCCGAGAGTCTGGTAAACATGAACCATTGATCTGGCAGGGAAGAAGGGGCAGGGAGTTGTACTTGTATAGCGTGGTGATGAGGTGAGTGGAGACAGGTGCGTGAGTGGTGATTGAAGACAGGTGTGGGAACAGGAGCGTACTAGAAACTCAGGAGCGCGGGCACCCTCTTCTGCGCGCTCGCGGAGGCGGAGACGTGACACCCTAAACGTATTATTGTAAGTTGTTTTTATGTTTGACAAATGTTTGACTTCACTGAGCTTTTAAATCTTATGATCTAATCATCTGCCCTGGGTTTTTTACTATTCAGTTATTCCATACATATGTGGTATATTTTTAATGTTCATGTTTGTATTACAATACTCTATTTTAAAAATAATATTAAATCAATATACTTATAATACAGAACAATTGGTAAATATTGCTTGTAGCTCCCTATAAATGATACATAATGTTAAACATTTGCCAGCTTTAATTCCTTTTTCTTCAATAATGCTTTTAGATACAAATGTCAAATACACTGTATGTCAACAATCCTTCCTCCAAAGGACTATATTACAATGGTTACATTTTGTAAAAAAAAACTCAAATCCTGCTCTTCTTTCATCCTGGTTTCTCATAGAATGACTTGTGTCTTGTGTCTGATTGCAGCAGAGGAGAATGACTCTGAAGTCATGTCTCCTGGCCATGATTACCATGCCCAGTCATTATCGCTGTCTCTGTGTTAGTCACCTGCTGGGATGGACTGCCTTCCTCTGCAACATGCTCTTCTTTACAGACTTCATGGGTCAGGTGAGAAGAGAAAGAAATATTAGAGATAGTGAGTCATATGTCTATTTCTGTCTTGCTGTTTCTGTGTGTGTCTGTTTCTGTGTGTGCCTGTGATTGAGTGTGTGTTTCTCTGTGAGTGTCTGTTTCTTTGTGTGTGTCTGTGAGTGAGTCGGTGAGTATCTGTTTCCGTGTGGGTGGATGTCGGTGAGTGAGTGTCAGTTTCTGTGTGTGTGTGTGTGTGTGTGTGTGTGTGTGTGTGTGTGTCTGTCTGTGACTGTCTGTGTTGCTGTTTCTGTGTGAGTGTTTGTTTCTGTGTGTGTGTGTATGTGTGTGTGCGTGTGCAGCGCTTGACTTGGGCTAAAATAAGTGCAGGAACTGCCAAATCACACATTGTTCATCAAAATATATGCATTAATAAGACTTGTTCAAATAAGGCTTGCTCTCTTGCCTAAAAATGGAACTGGAGCGCTGTTTGCCTAAAATTTGAAGTACCAGAATGCCATTCCGGCCCAAGTCAAGCGCTGTCTGTGGGTATGTCTGTGAGGGAGTGGCTGTTTCTGTGTGTGTCTCTGTGAGTGTTTGTTTCTGTGTGCGTGTGTGTGTGTGTGTGTGTGTGTGTGTGTGTGTGATTGAGTGTCTGTTTCTGTGTCTGTTTCTCTGTGTGTGAGTGTGTGTCTGTGAATGAGTGTCTGTTTCTGTGTGTGTGTCTGTGAGTGAGTGTCTGTTTCTGTGTGAGTGTCTATGAGTGAGTGTCTGTTTCTGTGTGAGTGTCTGTTTCTCTGTGTGTGTCTGTTTCTCTGTGTGTGTCTGTTTCTCTGTGTGTGTCTGTTTCTGTGTGTGTGAATGCTTCTGTGTGAGTGTCTGTTTCTGTGTGTGTGTCTGTTTCTGTGTGTGTGTCTGTGAGTGAGTGTCTGTTTCTGTGTGTGTGTCTGTGAGTGAGTGTCTGTTTCTGTGTGTGTGTGTGTGTGTGTGTGTGTGTGTGTGTGTGTGTGTGTGTGTGTTTCTGTGTGTGTGTCTGTTTCTGTGTGAGTGTCTGTTTCTGTGTGTGTGTCTGTTTCTGTGTGTGTGTCTGTGAGTGAGTGTCTGTTTCTGTATATGTATATGCGTCTGTGATTGAGTATCTTTTTCTGTGTGCTGATTCTTTGTGAGTGTCATTTTCTGTGTCTGTATATCTGTGAGGGAGTGTTTGTTTCTGTGTGTGTGTGTGTCTGTGAGTGAATGTGTGTGTGTGTGTGTGTGTGTGTGTGTGTGTGTGTGTGTGTGTGTGTGTGTGTGTGTGTGTGTGTGTGTGTGTGTGTGTGTGTGTGTGTGTGTGTGTGTGTGTGTGAGTCTGTTTCTGTGTGAGTGTCTGTTTCTATGAGTGTACAGTTGGAGGAAGGCACTGTTGTTTATATGGATCTACAATTAAAGGTCAACCTTAAATTATCACTCAAGCACTATTAATGTATACCCTTATCAGACATTGGCCAATCAAGATGTTCACATTTTATTTACTCAATTTTCATTCTAGTTATGTTTGTAACGTTAGGAATTGATTTTCTATCATGTTTTTCATTTATAAAGTTGATGTCTATTGGCTTAGCGCCATCACAATAATGCTCTGATTGGTTTCTCATGTCATTGCCTCAGGTGATTGGTTCACTGTGCTCAAATGAATTAGTCCATAAGGAAGACCCGCCTGACAAGCTTCATGGTGGTTGAAGGCAGACTGAGATAGATAGAACGGGGGACCAGTCCTAAACACGCTGCCTCAGAGATTTCTGTCATAGATAGTTTATGATGTTGATACAGGCTTTGGCAGCTATATAATAAGAAATGGGAATGAGATTGTCAGCTGTTGCTACTGTACAGTACATGCATTTTATCTTCCTGCAGACATTCTTGCAGGCACCGGCTTTTATCTCCATCCACAAAAGTCATACCACCACCTTTATTAATCGCAGCGGAGTGGATGGAGAGATATAATCAGTCAACACCATTCCATATATTAATTCATTGTCCATTCACTGTAAATGAACTGGGTCGCATCAACAACTCAACTGTGTTCCCCAAAAAAAACATTTTTTGTGTACCCTAATTGCCACAGTTGTCATGCTTGTGGTCAGTTGTGCGTAGTAATGGTGTGTGTTGACAGATTGTGTATAAGGGCAACCCGTATGCTGAACATAACTCCACAGCCTACGACCGCTATGAGAGGGGAGTGGAGATTGGATGCTGGGGCCTCTGCATCAACGCCATCTCCTCTGCTCTCTACTCCTGTAAGTCTGGTTACAGCGGACATGAAGTAGAACACTAATGACATAAAAACAGAAGGACGTGGAAATACTGAGAAAGGGATAGACCTGGGGCAGTGGTTTAGAAACAGAAACCAAAAGCGGCCTTAAAAAATCTGGAATGGACGTAAGCTTATTAAGCTAGATCTCTACATGCAGCTCAGATCACTTCTGAAGGGTGTAATAACAAAAAGCAGTTTGACCTAGATCTGCTGCCACCCCAGGTTTGTCCAGCATTAGCCTTTTAAACCAGGCCTGGCTTGTCGTTAGGCCTGGAGAATACTTGTTGCAAAGGGGTAGGAAAAAAGTTTTTTCCAGTAACGTGTCAAAACATGTTAACCCGATCAAATTCATTGCTTGGCTAACGCCTCAAAATACGTTAACCCAGTCAAATGCATTGCTTGGGAGGGGCTTATACAGGTGTTCACGAGAATAATGCCTTCAGTACAACAGTAGCTAGCTAAGTGAAGATGGCAACAAAATCTCTAAATAATAACTCATCGAAATCTGTGGATGTACTGTATGTCGCGTTTGTGGTGAACCATATCAGTCTTAGAGAAACAAACATAACCATTTCCTAGGTAAATTGTTGTTATTGCGACCGGACTACACATTTGCGTTAGAAGATAATAGGACTGGTAATGTTGAATGATGAGTTTTCTAAGGCGGTATGTGGCTCCTGTCGCAATCTTCTGCTAAAATATAAAAGAAGTGTGGATGAGGTAGAAAGAATTAGCAGTTTTGTGGGGGGAATAGGCTAATTCTAAACTCAGAACGAGAAGAGGTGGCACGGCAGTCTCAACCACTAATGTCATTGACTTGGCCATTTTCATTTCAATAAATTGCAGTCTGTCGGCCATGCTTGATAAATTAAACTTTTACCATAGCCTGTAGGAAGGCACACCAAAACATCTCTTTTTTCAGGACAGCATTTAAGCAGAGAAGTTGTAATGGCTTCACTGACTCGATCTTATGAATAGAGCACAGTTCTTCCAAAACAGAATTCAGTTTTTTTCTCCATCTTTGCTTCTTTGCTGATATGTTGCAACCTAGGTAGGAACTAAAAACTTTCAGGAAATGTGTGAAACCACGCTAAGCCCGTCTTCAACAAGGCTGTCGGTATAGTTTTGTTTTTTAAGCTAACATCCAACAGAAATCTTGCCACTGAAAGTCAGCTAAGAGTAAGTTTCCAGACCTCCAAGGAGGCCAGACGAGATTGGAGGCGTTTCCTCGCAAGACTAGTACAGCATTAACCAGTGACACTCATCAAAATGAACAGTGTGCTCGTCAAACTTGATCAACTGAAAAGATCAACTTTCAAACCCGTATCTGACAGCATGTACCAAAATTGAGTGGGGTTCCCCTTTTTCATGTTTTCGCTGTGACAGATGATTGCAATTTCACAATGTAAAATTGCATTAGTGGGGGGAGAGGAATGTAACCAGATGAGTGTCCAACAATTCCTTGAAGCAATTTATGAATTTAGCCAAATCTTCATATTCATTGTAATTCCCCTTTAATGAGGTTTTTAGGTATTTGTACCCACAGACCCACAGCCTGATTTATGAAAGTCAACAACCATTGGTCTCTCCATTTCTGACTACTTTGCCTAGATTTATTTCACATGTATGTTGCGTCATTTTTGTACAGTACCTAAGTGAAAAAGGAACCCATAGAAGGCCACACTATAGTTTATTGACTACACCAATCAGCCATAACATTATGACCACTGACAGATGAAGTGAATAACACTGATAACCTCGTTATCATGGCACCTGTCAGTGGGTGGGATATATTAGGCAGCAAGTGAACATTCTGTCCTCAAAGTTGATGTGTTAGAAGCAGGAAAAATGGGCAAGCGTAAGGATCTGAGCAACTTTGACAAGGGCCAAATTGTGATGGCTAGACGATAGGGTCAGAGCAGCTCCAAAACTGCAGCGCTTGTGGGGTGTTCCCAGTCCGCAGTGGTCAGTACCTATCAAAAGTGGTCCAAGGAAGGAAAAGAGGTGAACCAGCGACAGGGTCATGGGTGGCCAAGGCTTATTGATGCAGGTGGGGAGCGAAGGCTGGCCCGTGTGGTCCGATCCAACAGACGAGGTAGTCAGGATCCCCATGCTGACCCATGTCCACTGCCGAAAGCGCCTACAATGGGCATGTGAGCATCAGAACTGGACCATGGAGCAATAGAAGAAGGTGGCCTGGTCTGATGAATCACGTTTCTTTTACATCACGTGGATGGCCGGGTGCGTGTGCATCGCTTACCTGGAGAACACATGGCACCAGGATGCACTATGGGAAGGAGGCAAGCCGGTGGAGGCAATGTGTGATGCTTTGGGCAATGTTCTGCTGGGAAACGATATTTTGTGATGGCATTGGCCCCTTTCAGCAAGATAATGCGCCCTGCCACAAAGCAAAAATGGTACAGGAATGGTTAGAGGAACACAACAATGAGTTCAAGCTGTTAACTTGGCCTCCAATTTCCCCAGCTCTCAATCCAATTGAGCATCTGTGGATGTGCTGGACAAACAGGTCCGATCCATGGAGGCCCCACCTCACAACTTACATGACTTGAAGGATCTGCTGCTAACATCTTGGGGCCAGAAACCACAGTACACCTTCAGAGGTCTAGTGGAGTCCATGCCTTGATGGGTCAGGGCTGTTTTGGCAGCAAAAGGGGGACCTACACAATATTAGACAGGTGGCCATAGTGTTATGGCTGATCGGTGTATATAGACTGAGATGTACCTAACAAGGTACAATGTTGATGAACTTTTATTTGTTTGATTTCATTGTAAACACCCTTAAGAGTTGTCTATCATTTTTTTCAACTACAGTATCTTTTTGGAAAAAAACAAAGTTTTCCTATATTATTTTGTATAAGAGATATCTCATTACAACTTGTTAATGATCTTTAGCTATTAACGATGCTAATAATTTTGGAGCTGATTGTACTATGTTGTGTGGTAACTTTTGCCCAGGTGAGTGGTGCCACCCATATAACATATAATCCAAAACTTCTTCAGTCACTAACTCTGTGTAAGGGCCTCACTTTTCTAGTTGTTATATTCCAATCCTGTAGTTGAGCATGGAGACCATAACATAATGGACCTGTTGTCTATGTAAAATAATGTGACAAATTTGCATGCATTAGATTCAATGTCACCAAGCAGAACAGCAGGCTCATTCCATATAACTGAATTACTAATGATACTGTTTTGTTCATCCAGTGTCATTAAACTTTAGCCACAAGGTATGAAAAGTAATAAGGAGTGCTATAGCAGATGTTTGCTAAAATCAGTGTTCCAATAGGGAAGTGATGTAACCAGAAATGGCTTATTAAAATGCAATACCATTTAAACTGTTGTTTGTGTTGCTTTAGCAAGACATTGCTTTGATACTTAGTACCTGAAGTCTTGGACGTGTTGTGTGTGCTTAAATAGTGGTATATAATATTAAACATATATTACTTTGCAGTATCCGTCCTCATGCTGTTTAAAGCTGCAATATCCCTCTTTTCCTCTCTCCGTCTGTCCAATGTGTGTTCAGATGTCCAGAGGCTGCTGCTGCCCTACATTGGTCTGAAGGGGCTTTACTTCGTGGGGTACTTTGTGTTTGGTCTGGGCACCAGTCTGATTGGCCTGTTCCCCAACATCATCACCACCCTCATCCTGTGCAGTGTCTTCGGAGTCATGTCCAGCACCTTGTACACCATCCCCTTCAACCTCATATCTGAGTACCACCGCGAAGAGGAGGTCAGTCACCGCTCCGATTAGCCTGGTCCCAGATCTGTATGTCCAACTGCCGTGACCGTAGGAGTTGGCAATACCATGCGAATAAATCTTTGACCAGGCTAGTTTCACACACATTTTTTACGTATACATTTTAGTAATTAAGCAGATGCTCTTATCCAGATTTGACATACAGTTTGACACGTTGTTTTCGTGCATTCTAAACCTCATCCACCACTTTGCCTGTAGCTATCTCAAATGAATGCCCACAACTGCCCTTTGAAACATAAATGCTCCCTGCATGCCATTTATCATAGTGGAGAGGGAACTCCCCTTTTTCCTTTCCTGAATTTATAGAAGTATTTTCTAATTCAGTTTTTCTTATTACCTCTTGTTTTTCTGTGCAAGTGTCACTTGTAATTCACATTGCAAATGCAAACCCAACAGTTGGTTGCTTTCTGGGGAATACTTAAATAT
Organism: Esox masquinongy; assembly: GCA_016801175.1. NCBI lineage: Eukaryota > Metazoa > Chordata > Actinopteri > Esociformes > Esocidae > Esox > Esox masquinongy. Next base: position 72,696 of record JACXGI010001530.1, read on the forward strand.
GTTTCCCCTGCAATTCTTTTCAGTCCATTCCAAAATAGTTAAGTATAACACCCTCTAAAGACGGGTGTATCATAAGACAAGCAGTGTGATAAAAGTGACATAAAAGGTGTGCTGGACTGAATCCAAATGTGTCTTCTGTGCAATGATTGAGTGGACCCAGGTGTATCACTGGAGCCGCTTGTGATTTTACCATTACCTCCCCTGACCATCAGATGGGTGACCTGCTGTTTTCCCAACCACCACCTCCCCACTACAAGAGCAAGCCTGTTAGTGAGGCCATAGATCACTGCAAGCTGTTGAGCCTGTCAAAGCAGAGTGGTCCACATTAAGTTGGTCACCATGGACCCCATGCTTAAAGCAGATGTGCCCTTAACAGCAGACACGTACCAAACCACCTGGCATGTCCACAGACAGATCGAACCTCCTCAGCAGATGCATAGGGCTTGCTTAGACGTAGTGCTTCTCAGACTTAGTGTTTTGGAAAAGGAGTTAATCCCCACATTTTCAGGATGTACATAAATAGAGAAAGGCTTTAAACAAAAAAAAAGCAATTAGTGACGTGAAGCTCAGCCAGTGTGCACATTACATTAGATTTAGCGCTTCCTTTCACCTTTGGTATCCGGAAAGTATGACCTAGTGACAGTTCCCAGGGGTCTCTTTCTCAGCACTGCCAGGGTTGTCCTACCTCAGGGTTGTCCTACCTCAGGGTTGCCTTACCTCAGGGTTGCCCTACCTCAGGGTACCCTACCTCAGGGTTGTCCCGCCTCAGGGTTGCCTTACCTCAGGGTTGTCCTACCTCAGGGTTGCCCTACCTCAGGGTTGCCCTACCTCAGGATTGTCCTACCTCAGGGTTGCCCTACCTCAGGGTTGCCCTACCTCAGGGTTGTCCTACCTCAGGGTTGTCCTACCTTGACATACTCTACAACTCTCTGTTCAATTGAGGTCCTTCATGCGTGTAGGCTTCAGCAGAAACTTCCTGGAGAACAGCATGTCATGTGCTTGGGATGGGAGAGAAAAAGGCGGTGAAATCATGATGCCAAAAATTATAATAATGCATATATTAATGTATATGTGTATGTTTGTGTATATTGTGTAATAAGTATAATATGATTTTTGGTATGTTTTTATATTATATACACACACACACACACATATATATACACACACACTACCGTTCAAAGGTTTGGGGTCACTTAGAAATGTCTTTGTTTTCAAAAGAAAAGTAAATTTTTTGTCCATTAAAATAACATCAAGTTGATCAGAAATACAGTGTAGCCATTGTTAATGTTGTAAATGACTATTGTAGTTGGAAACAGCTGATTTCTTTTATGGAATATCTATATAGGTGTACAGAGGTCCATTATCAGCAGCTATCAATAATCTGGCCTTCTTTAAACTATGTGAGTATCTGAAGCATCAGCAATTGTCAGTTCAATTGCAGGCTCATAATGGCCAGAAACAAAGAACTTTCTTTTGATACTCGTTAGTTCATTCTTGTTCTGAGAAATGAAGACTATTCCATGCGAGAAATTGCCAAGAAACTGAAGTTCTTGGAACAACGTTGTGTACTTCTGCTTTCACAGAACAGCACAAACTGGCTCTAACCAGAATAGTCTGTGTTCTTTTGCCCATATTAATCTTTTCTTTTAATTGGCCAGTCTGAGATATGTTTTTTTCTTTGAAACTTTACCTTGAAGGCCAGCATCCTGGAGTCGCCTCTTCACTGTTGACGTTGAGATTGGTGTTTTCTGGATACTATTTAATGAAGCTGCCAGTTGAAGACCTGTGAGATGTCTGTTTCTCCAACTAGAAACTAATGTATTTGTCCTCTTGCTCAGTTGTGCACCAGGGCCTCCCACTCCTCTTTCTATTCTGGTTAGAGACAGTTTTCACTGTTCTGTGAAAGGAGTACTACACGTCGTTGTAAGAAATCTTCAGTTTCCTGAAATCTCTCGCATGGAATAGCCTTCATTTCTCAGAACAAAAATAGACTGACGAGTTTCAGAAGAAAGTTCTTTGTTTCTAGCCATTTTGAGCCTGTAATCGAACCCACAATTGCTGATGCTCCAGATACGCAGCTAGTCTAAAGAAGGCCAGTTTCATTGCTTTTTTAATCAGCACAACAGCTTTCAGTGGTGCTAACATAGTCACAAATGGGTTTTCTAATGCTCAATTAGACTTTTAAAATGATAACTTCGATTATCAAACACAATATGCCATTGGAACACAGGAGTAATGTTTGCTGATAATGGCCCTCTGTACGTCTATGTAGATATTCCATTAATAATCAGCAATTTCCAGCTAAAATAGTCATTTACAACATTTACAATGTCTACATTGTATTTCTGATCAATTTGATGTTATTTTAATTGACAAAAAAAAGAGCTTTTTTTGTCCATTAAATTTCATTTAGAAACGTCCTTGTTTTCAAAAGATAAGCAAAGTTTTTGTCCAGTGTGTGAACTTTGAATGGTTTTGTCATTTTTTTGTCAGGAGCTGTGCTACTATAGTAACCTGAAAAAAACTTTGATATATAGGTCCTCACAAGTTTTTTTTTCTCCACTTCTCCACTATGCCATTGTTGGCTTAGAGGTTAGGTGTGTAGCATATATGTGCGCATTTAATTTTAAAGGTGCTGTTTTGAAAAAAATGATTGTTTCCCGTTGTGACATGACCCTGATAAGAATGTTAAGTGTGCCGTTGTTCTACCAGGTGCGGAGGAAGATGGGTAAAGTAAATCCTGCTGGACAGGATCGAGGCACCGGCGTGGATTGTGCAGCACTCACGTGTATGGTGCAGCTGGCTCAGATCATTGTGGGGGCGGGACTGGGGACACTGGTCAACATGGCAGGAAGTGTGATTGTGGTGGTCCTCTCCGCGTCAACGATGTCTCTGATTGGTTGTCTGTTCATCGCCCTCTTCATCAGACACGTGCATTAACCTCTTTAATAAAGATATTCACTAATACCCTTTAAACCATGTCTTTTCTCTATTTATGAAAGGGTTTTCTAATTCCAACCTGCATCATTATGCTCTTGAGCAAAACAGAACAAACTGTGCAGATCAATGTTTCACTCATCCTTCATAGGGTTGTATAATGCTGATAACAATTCCAAATCTCTAGGGTTTTCTAGAAAAACTGGATGACAGAATCCTGGAACCAAAGGAATATTGGAAAGTTTACAGCCCCAATCCTTTTATCTGTTGCCCGTTGTCTTCACCAGTTATAGATGTTTCAAAAAACAAGTTGCAGAGGACAGATTGGCCATTCTAATTGTGTGGCCTCAGGCAAGGCTTTTAACCTACAGAGTAAAAATATTTTTTGTACAGAAGTATAAAATGTAAGCCAAGTTGGTCAGATGAGTTCTGTTAACCAGGTCAATTAAATTGAATTCACATAAAAAAAAGATCAAGAAATCCTTCATTTTTTGTGTGGGCTTTAGTCCTTTGAAAGAGATGTGCACAGAAGAAAATAGAGTAGAGTATATCAAGGGGATGCGTGCACAGATCGGTCCAGAACGTTACCTGCTCTGCTCAGAGGGATATTGCCACGCATTGACTTGTTTACACAGAGGTGCAGAATGTCATGTGGTCCACTCGGTATGTCTGTGTAAATCCTGATCATCCTTCATCCTGATCATCCTTCATCCTTATCATCCTGGTCATCCTTCATCCTGATCATGTCCTGTATGTATAACTTCTTTGTTTACAGTTCTGAGATCTGAGCTCAAGCAGAGCACAGTGCCTGTCTGAAAATGTGGCAAAATCTGACAAAGAATGCCTTTTAGAACCGGGTTAAAACAGGGCTTCCTTTTGTTAAATTTACAGGCAAATTAGTGGATGTGTGTCAACTTTCATAAGATCACTACACCTCACGCCTTTGGCATGCCCATGATATATTTCCTACAAGTAAATTAAACTCCGATGAACGACCTGGAAAATATGTGAAATTCTAAAACTATCTCTCACACTGAATCTGTAATATAACACTGAAAGATACTAAACAACAGGACATTTAATTGAATTTCACAGGACAGACTTTACACAACAAAAATCGATTTAGCATTCCCTACAGGTCAAATCAATTACGGTAATTCATTTAACGAAAAAGAGAGTGCTAAATCCCGTAAGCATGAGGTTTATTTACCACAATATTATTTGCAAAATGGTTGTATTCTAACTACCAGAAGGGTGAGTTTTATGTTGACATTCATGCAGATCTTTATTTGTGTCACATATGTACAGTATATCAAAGTACACAATTTACAGATTAACTGGTTGGTTGGTTTTACGCATGCATTATTTGTATTTGTTCATATGACTGGGCAACCGGAAATGCCATCATTCTGTTTTAGTAGATTGAGTGGTGGTAGTGAGTAAGGCATTTACTCAACACGTGTTTAATCTGGCTATACATGCTTTGGCTTCTGGAGCTTGCCATTTCTCATCGATGCGTGAAATACACAAACATAGTTGTGACATGAACTAATAAATACATCAATAAATTAATAAATAACACATGAATTACAACAAAACAATAATTCAAGTTATGCAGTCTTTCGAAATGACTTTGGCACCATAGTCCCAAAGGTACGGAGACGTTACGCACTGTTTGGGAGCATATCGTTTCTGCCGTCGTAAATGACCGCCCCAGGTGGATAGAAAACCAAGGCAGGCACTGCGGGATTTATCGGAACCAGCGGATGACCCTGCTCGTCATGTTCTGGCTTGGTCGTGGCTGTAAAAGGTCTCATGTTGGTCACTGATGGAGACGTTATTTGCCAAAAAAGTTTTTTCAAAGCCTTTCTAAACTCTCTTCTCATTAGACAATACAATATGGGGTTTAAACAGCTGTTAGAGTGCGCAAGACAGACAGATACTGGGAATACATATGCCTGCGTAGTGTAATACTCCCAACTAAAATGCAAGACGTTGAGTTTTATGAGAATCCCCCAAGCCGTAAGCACCTGGTTGGGCAACCAACAGAGGAAAAATGACAGAACCACAATAGTCACAGATTTAGTCACTTTGGAGCGTCTTTTTGTGCTAGAGGTATTCACGTTCTTGGACGTGATGAAGCGCAGCAGCAGAAGGTAGCAGACTATGATGATGCCCAGAGGGATTAGAAACCCGATCAATACTTTTTGGCTATGATAAAGACCAAGCCAGAATTGTACATCAACAGTATCTGGAAACTTAACAAGGCAAAGTTCCTCGTTGGAGACGGTCGCTGTCGTGGAAAACACCGCATGTGGCAAAGCTGCGGAGATAGCGGCAATCCATATGACAAAGCTCATAAAGCGCGCCGAGCAGCAGCGCGGACTGCGCCTCCTGCTCTTGAGTGCAGACGCAACGGACCAGTACCGTGCGACACTCATGGCAGTCAGGAAAAACACACTGGCGTACATATTCATCGCCGTCACATAAGACACTATCTTGCACATAGCTTTTCCAAAAAGCCAGGTGAAGTCCAAAGCGTTCTCCACTGCCCAAAAGGGAAGAGTTAATACAAACTGAAAATCAGTCACTGCTAAACTCGTAACAAAAAGATTAATAGACGATTTCTTCCATACTTGTTTAGACTTCATGAGGTATAAGACAAGGATGTTTCCAATCAACCCCAAAGCACATACCACAGAATAAATTATAGATATTATTATTCTCAGGATGGCGGATCCATCACCTACGAAATCACTTTTATCCAAATCAGAGAAGTGAAAGTTCTCTTCAATGGACCGGTTTGTTTCATTAAGCGTGAACGAAAAGTTCAAAGCAGAAACAGGATAGAATCCTGATCCTCCTTCGGTAAGTTCCCCTGGCATCCCCGATCCAACAGCACCGCTTCTGTTTAGAAAATTCATCTAATGTTATATCCTGCCCGTTCCTTCGGATTGTTATGGGTATCTCAAGTGCTGACTGACCTGCTGAAGCCTCCGCAGCTCTTACTATAGTCTTGTTTCCTCTTGCGGACACACAGGTTTCGATGTAAAACCCGCTTTTAAATTGTCACGGATGGATGACAACTGACATGAAAGTATAAATATTTTTATAAATGTTTCCATTATCATGTTTTGATTGATGAAAACGTTTTCTTGACGTTTCTTTTTTTTTAAATCCTCTTTTGTTATTATCTTGCGTAAAATAATGCGCAAAATTATGAAGGTGTGGCTTGTTATCTGACCAGAAGAAGAAATTAATTGATTCTGAGCGTTTATTGGAATCTGACTTGAGTTATATGCCTGTGACACGTTGTATTCAGGCACCTTCGCCGGGATTGGACAATGTCTTCTACGTTTTACAGTTGTTCTTTACGCCATAATTAGGATTTCGTTATGCATATAACTGATTTGATTGTGCAGTTGGAGTACGAATCAATTAGACATCTCTTTTAATCCTGCTCACCTGGAACAGTATCAGTGTGTGGGTTGCTGCCAGGATTTGCACCGATTCATACTGATTGACAATTTCTATTAATTAATTAATTCTGGAATTTAGTAGGCTACTGTTTAGTGGAGCACATAGACATACAAATCCATTGCTTAAGCCCAACTGCTACAGCTGAATATCTGTTCTGCACTGAACTGTGCTCTAATTGTGCTGTAATAAACTATGCTATACTCTGTTGCACTGTAATGTAGGTATGTACCACGTCCTACATTCGATTACGTACAAACTGTTACACTATCGCACCACAATGATGAATCATCACTTCAATCCTTTGGCAATCCCATTGAGTTAGCAATCAAGGATTTACTCTCACACACTATTCAAACACACTGCGTGTGTTATTCCAAACAATTCACTCCTCTATTCTTTCTCCACGTCTATTTTTTCTCTTTTTTTACTCCCACTTCCTCTGCTTTTTCATTTGCATCAGTAAATGCCATCGGATAAAAGTGTGGCACGTGCTCCAAGTCCTACTGTATGCTTACACACCTGAAAGTCATCTACGGGTTAGTATCAGATAAATGGTGTATTATTTAAATGTGTATGCTGATGTATATTATGTAAAGTTGTTATTTATACAGTTTAATATAGACACAGTTGGGTTCAGGATAATTTATATTAGTACATCTGGTTATTTTGCTGATGATTTTTTGTCCTCTCATTCAAGCATAAGTTTGGTCGATTCTGCTCCATCTTGTGGACGATCAACACGACAACTCCGAGATATAGTTTTAAGTTTTCTGCTGTTTGGGCAAGGAACCACAAGGAGGCGATCATCAGTGGAGAACTTTTCCGGAAGTCGTTCAGCACAGCGTTTGTATGAACGCAAAGATCAGTGAGAATGTTTTTATGTCTGCTTTATTGAGAGTTTCTGCTAGTTCGGGTGTGCAGGATTCTATAGATGGGTTTGAAACAGATTTTGAAGACACTGAGAACCGCCATATCATCAGAAAACATATTTGAATGTTATTAGATTTAGTGGTATTTAGAATAAATTATTTTGGTGGTTTGTCTGTGAAGCTAAGCCTTGAAAGGAGAGAAAAGCATTTGTTATGACGAGGACGTCGCTGGTAAGGCCTTTGAGTGGCATGGTGCAGAATCACAGCCTATCACTTCTGTTTGAAAAGCTTTAATTTAGCTCCAGACATAAATACACGTTTTGTATTTGTCAATGATATGTCATAAGGACCTACTAAGACCCCCACATTTCTCTCTTTATCTCTCTCACAAACACAGACACACACACGTGCGCACTCAGACGCACACACATTTAAAAGATTGATTCAAGTACAGTTGTAAAGCAGCAAATACTTTCTTGAACAAACCAACAGTGAAAAATCTTGTGCAAAAATGAACATTGAAATCTTGTCACTGAAGCGTTTGAAAGGCATTGCATAGTTGTGGGTTGCTTAAAGGCATGCATGTTATCATACCATCTCCTCTACAAAGGGTACACAACCAGCAATCTGCTTTTCGATCACCTGGCAACCTCCGTGACATTCTTTTGAGGCATTGCAACGCCATTTTGCTTCAATTGTACCAGCTTGCTTTGAAAACTCGTACACAGCTGAAACATCTTAAGCCGCCAGTTAGTATTCTCTTTTGTAGGATATACCTTTGTAAATTCTTGTTTTACCACATTTTACTGAAGGTCACACATTACACTCAAGGATAAAAGCTTTAGCTTTTATCAAACACAAAGCCTCTTGCCATCTATGGTGACATAAGGCCTTTAGCGCAGCACAAACTCTGGGTGTGTTATACAAACTTTGCAACAAATTCCCCTGAGGTGGATGGTGAAACACTCTAAAGGTCAGTGACACTTCTGTTGTCTTTGTCAGAATGCCAACGTGAGATACTCATGAACATGATTTAGATCTCAGTATGGCATGCATCACATTTTTGACTGATTATATTATGTTTAATTATTTTGCTAAAGCGCTGAACACCGAGACTTCTAAGATTCTCTGTTGAACTTCGGAGAGACTTTCTCATACAGTACGTACATTCAGAGTTGCGCCTATGCAAGATTAAGTACCCGTCAATGGGTTTAGATGGAAGCCCTGGAAAGACACCCTTGTTTTCAAAGTACTTTCATTGAGAGACTTGGAGCAAGTAAAATGGCAATAGCAACTTTGTTCGAATTGAATAGTGCAGTTCTTGTTCATGTGAATGCAGAAAGAACAATTACCTCCGGGCAAAATACAGTGTGTGGAGTTTTGTTTACTATTTAAAACCCAAACTATACTATTAGTAAAAATTATATCCCAGGGTTATCTATCTTCCTCATTTCCTATTCTGGTTACCTTTTTCAACTTGTCATGGACAGAGGTTGCCTAGGGTGGGTTGGTGGTCGAAGCCGCTGCCCTGCCGCAGCAGAGGATTAAAATCTGGCCCATAGCTCTGTCAGTAAAAACTCCATCACTCCCCTCTTTCCTGTCAAATAAAGCATAGAAATGTCTGAACTAATAAATAAAATTAAGTATAATATTTGGAAGTCAAATTAAAAGTAAATGTGATACAGCACTTAAAAGCATATCTTTTCTGGCTGTAGGTAGCTACAGATCATTTAAATTCCTGCCCAATTTGACAGGTGGTAAGATTTTTTTAGTGGACCAATTAAAGTAATTGGTTGCCTCAAGCAATAATATCCTCTTTTGGAACTGTGGATCGACAGCCAATTATTATAACTCTATTTTTGTTTACCTTAAGGATAATGGATGACCATGCTATTATGGTTGGTCAGTGAAGGAGCTGCGTGTGAAAGGAATTTAAATGTGTGTCTTATCTTCTCTCAAACAGACACAGGACTGTTATCCTTACTTGCGCTTGCCTTAGGGAGACTCTGTGGTACACATCCAGGACTCTCATGTGTTTTTGTCTACTTGCTATCAGTTTCTAACAAGCTGTAATCTATTATGGACAGGTGACATGCGTGAGATAATGAGCAGCATCGGTCCTGGTGCTCTCTTAGAGGTGTTACCATAGAGACAGCTAGGGCACTTCCGTTTCCTGTTTTGAAAGTAATGCCATTAAACCAAAATGGGTACTGTTTTTGTGTACTATGTCAAGTTGGGTGCACATCACTGGCGTGGCGTAGTGATGCCTGGCCAGAGTGCAAGTTCACCCCCCCCCTTCTGATTGTGATAACAAAACAGAAACAAACAATGTAAAATACAAACACAGAATATTTTTATGACAGGGTCCAAGGACGGGCCCCCCACCCAACGCAGACCCGGGTGCAACCGTACCCCCTGTATCCCCCATAGTTATGCGCATGTTACACATCTGCCATTTTATATATGTTAGACCTGCAATATATAACGTGAACTCCGAGAGTCCCGTATATAACACATGCTCCGCCTCATTTCCTGCTCCGCCTGTTTTCCTGCTCCGCCTGCTCCCCCTGTTTTCCTGCTCCGCCTGTTTTCCTGCTCCGCCTGTTTTCCTGCTCCAGCTGGTGCAGCATCGGCATCCCCGGCATACCAGCTGTCACTGGCCCAACACACCCTAATCAGCTACTCATCACTAACCGGACTTGTCTGGTTTCCCCATGACACACACCTGGTTCCTGTTTCCCCAATTAGTAGTTGTATAAAATGCCCTGTTTACCCCTGTCCTTTGTTGGTTATTGTTACACGTCTTTGCGTTATGCCGCAGACTCTGTGTTCTCGTTTACTGCTTTTCTAAGCCTTTTGCATTGCTATTTAATCTGGGTGTTCTTGCACTCAGTGTTTTGTTTGTTACTCACTCTTTTGGTGCACTGTTATTTTTGCACCAAATCACACCTTCTTTTGGCTCTGTATTCCAGCACTACTTCCAACACTATTATTGGATTAAATTGCAGACTAACAGTTTTAATTTGAGGGCAGTTACTGCACATTATGTATATAGTGCCCCCTTATCAGGGTAGCAAAAGTATTTGGACAGATTAACATTATGTACAATAGGCATGTTTAGTACGTATTTGTATCTGGACTCACAGACATCAGACACTTCCTTAGTCATGCTCAGTTGGATTTAGGTTGTGTGATGCTATTGTGTTGATTTGAAATAACTTGTTTTGTATTCTCTAAGATACCCAAGAACTTCATGCAACTTATTTTTCCAATAGCATATTTCATATATATTTATTTGACTTCTTACGTCATAGCCTATATGCCAAGCAGAGTAGTGCACTTTCCTCACGCTTGAAACTAAACCCATGGGCACAATTTTGTTATCACTTTCTTCTCCCTCATCCAATGGGCAATATTTTTGTGATATGTTTTAAATGTCAAACCCAGTACAGACAATGTACCACTATCATCTACGGCTTGTCATCAACAACGTACTCCCATCTGGGTTGGATTTCAGCTGCCCTGCACAGAGCTACATGTCATCAAAGTGTCTGGCTCTCAGGATCATCCCTGCAAACATTGCCAGCATTCAAACTATTTGATGAAATATTCAGACTTTTGGTTTCATTAGGTATTTTGCCCAGTTGAATTATTGGGTAAATAATTCAAACAAAAAGAGGTCATTGCTATTTATCACCTTGATCTTACACTCAAGAAATCATATGAATCTAACTTAATTGGGTGAAAATAGTTAAATAATTATTTTATTCAGAAATGAGGATTATGGGGATTGAGACCATTCCTCCATATAGAAACTCTCCAGACCTTTCAGATTCATTGGTCCGCACTTGTTGACATTCCTCATCTGCTCACCCCATAGGTTTTCAATGAAATTTAGATTAGGAGACTGGGATGGAGATTGCAAAAACATGATCTTTAGGTCAGTTAACTATTTCTGTGTGGATTTGGAGGTATGCTTTGGATCGTTATCTTGCTGAAAGACCAAACGACGATGGAGTTTTAGCCTCCTGCCAGAGGCAGACAGGTTTTGGTAAAAAAAATCCCATGGCGCTTAATGGAGTCCATGTTGCTATTTATCCTACAAGGTTCACAGGGCCTTTGGTCTGTTGCCAAAAAGCTTTTTTTTCAGAATTTTGTTGCATCTTTTGTGGTGTGATGTATACCATGCGTATTCAGTTAACCATAATTGATCCCAGTCAGTTCATTTCTCTAGATAAGATGTCCTCTTGGCATACTTACCTGGTAAAAAAAGTTTGTCACATCACGTCAGCGACAGATGTACAGCTGTCTGTGTTTCAGGCTCTTTTGACATTATATATATTGCTAGCTCAAGCCTTCATCTTCCAAGGTAGAGGGCAATACCGTTTTGAAACGACCTCACGAAAGTTTATTAAATCTATAGAGAAAGTCAGAGTTTTCACATAACTATTACTAAAAAATAATTCTGTTTAATAAAGCAAAGTGAAAGTTAATGAAATTTTATAACCTAAATATTCTGCCAATAAATTAGGCATCACCACATGAGTCAATAAAAAATAACCTATTAAAACTCTTATGTAAGGAGGGTATCACGGTTTTTATTCATGAATTTGGGCAAAGCTAATGATGCTCCGGGCTGGGAAGTGAAGAAGCTTATCGTGAAACATGACACTGGCTAAAGATTACATGCACCACTAATATTGAATGGTACAGGATATACTAACCATGTATGTTCTATTTCTTCTAACTCTATTTCAGCACTCAAATAGAGAATATAGTTAAATCTTATTGGAATTTGGGGAGGGCTCATGTTCCTTCACATTTTTGGCAGAGGTGTCTCACACCCTCAGTCAGTCCTCTGCCTGTTACAGAACAGGCCTTCTAGCATCAACGTGTTGGGAACTTGGACTATGCTATCCACCTTTCTTTATGTGAATTAATCAGATATGGGGGAGCAAATGTATCAAACTTGAATAGAAATTGTCTGTCCTTGGTATCTGCAGCACCTGTGCCTCCCATTACTACGCTCATTGGACAGGTGTAGCTACAAAAGTTCAGCTGTTTCCTATTAATTCAAAACCTAATCCTAAACAATTCTTTGTTCTCCTAACAATGAATTAGTAGCCTAGGTAATCACTGCCGATGCCAACAATTCAACAACCTCCAGTGTTTTTGAAATTGTGGACATTCATCATAAGTTGTGCGTAAGCTTCAATTTAAATGATAACAATAGAAATATTTTCAGAAGTGGGACGCAAGCAGGTAATTATAGAACAAATTATCCTTTAAACCCTCAATGTTAAATATCCTGATCTGCTTGAGTAATCGTTAAGACCACCCCACACAGAAAAAGGGGATGAGCTGCAATAATGTGGCCTCAACGTGTGCATAATGTTAAACCCTTTTAATCTTGTGGGATAGTCAGTTGTTTTTATCTTATGGGGTTGCAAATATTTCTGCATGTGATTTCTTGGTGAAGTTCTGATTTGTATTACTAATAGTGTGTGGTAACAGGTCTCAGTGAGAACTAGTCAATGTAAATGTTTGGGAGATTGTGATTGTTTTCTTTGTTAACTGGATTTGAACACTTGGCCATGGCACATCCTCCACTTATATAGACGTGTTCATCCACGTCCCATGTTGTCTGTTCCATGTCAAACTTTCCCGTCTCATCTTGAGAAAGGTTTTGCTAAAAAATTTTCAGACAAGCTTGCTAAAAAACATCTCAAATGTTATTCTTAGATATGTTTAAATAAGTAAAACCAGGTGCTGTGGCCACATTAAATTGTAGATAGTGCATACAGTATGACTAAAGCACTAATGGATGTGTGTGTGGTCATGTGTGTGGGATCATATCCAGTCCTTACCTCCTGTCTCATATATTTTTCACTAAATGGTTCTTGTAGGACGTTTTGCAGCGACAAAAACATTGTCACGGAAAGGCATGAAGCAGAAGAGATTGAAGAATGGTTTCTTAGCTGCAACATGACCTGCAAGGCTGTTTCTCATATGACTTCTCCCGGTCGAACTTGGTACATTGGTGCCAGATGATTCTGTCAGACACTAGTCAAGCAGTACATTTTTTGTGAGTTCAATAAGTAGCAGCAGCAGCATAGAATCACCACCAGACCAACACATTCCTCTCGCTAGATACACAATTACAGGACCAAATGTGCTATTAAAGGACAATCTCAAAAACATTTTTTTAAATGGTCTTCTGATATGATGAAATCATTGAAATGGACTCAGGACATCCAGTTATGTTGTTTTTATAAGAATATTTCAAAATTTGGGCATGAAGAACAGAAAGGGGTCCAAACCAAAATTAAATTAAGAAAACATTTTTGGTATTTAAGAATGCTATAATTTGAGCAAAGAAAAGATATAATAAACAAATAAAATTAAAATATTTTATTTGTTTATTATATTAAAAAAATAATGTATTTATTATAATAAAAAAATAAACAGAGATGTTTATTAATCTGCTCTTCATTTTGAGAGTTTTCCCAAGTATTTTCCAAGGAAGACAAAGGGTATCAGGGAGATGTGCAGGACAGGAGATTCAGGTGAGGTAGACTAAACCTATTTTGCAGGATATCTTAAATTATGAGTTGGAGCAATTAATTTAAGATATCCAGACTATTTATTAAAAACCGATATGCTACATCAGTTTACCTGAATGTCCCTGCTGATTACCTGTACCTACAAACTGGCTAAAGAGGACAAGTTTTCAGGTTGTCAGTGTAAATGTGATCTGGAATAAAGGACACAGATGCCCCACTCTCCAGCTGCATGTTTACTGTATTTTGGGTTAAAGGGATAGTTCATCCAAAATCCACTCTCCAAAAGATAATCCTGAAGACACAGAGTCATTTTTTCAAACAATCTATTATTCAGCTCTGTCCCAGTCTGTAATTACCGCTATTAGCGTCGTCCAAATTCATGAATGGAAACGGTTCATACCCCTATTCGCAAAGCTGCATTTCAAGCGGAAAACTACATTCAGTAATCTGTCACGGTGTCACGTTTTGGTTATCCAGGACACCTGGCGCGGAGTTGAAGGACAACAAAAAGGGTTTAATAAGGAAACTGAGGCGGGTAAAAAAAACAGGAAAACAGCAGGAAAACGGCAGGAAAACGGCAGCCAGGCAAAAACAGAGACTGATAGCAGGCAAGACACATACACTAAAAGACTCAATGACTCAACAAAGGGCTAACAGAATAGGGCAAACTAAATAGGGTGCAAACAAGGACTATACAACAAACAGGTGAAAACAATCAGAACAAAAAAGACAGGCTACGTTTAAGAACAACAGCATAAACAAAACAGAACAAAACAGAAACTGACACGCGGTAGCATCGCTTTTTTAAACTGTACACTGACGAAACAACCGGCGGAATTGGCTGAATTCAAACTGGCACTAGTGAACTATTTCCTATAGCCACCATACACTCTTCTGCTCTTCGGCAGTGATGTCATCGAGGTGAGCGTGAACTTTAACCTCAACAAGCTATGTGAAGATAAGTTGCTTTGCCTAGCTGGCCCATTTTCGTTGGTGGACATCAGAATAATATTTGTAATTCTGGATAATGCCATGATCATAAGAAAGGTACTAGGGACATGGGAGAGGAGACCTGAGATTTCACTTGTTGCCATATCTGTAAGGTCTGTTCACAGTTCCATCTCTCAACCCCATCACCAGGATGACATAGCCTCCAGATCCTCCAGATCCCAATCACAACGAACGCAGCACTCCTCCCAGCTCCCAATCACCGAAATACTAAGCCCATTCAAGAGTTTGTGTTAGCTTTCTAACATTCTTTGATCCTAGCATGCCTTCCGTGTTTACGATTTAGCTTATGCTAGTCTGTATTGTTGCTATATTTTTGCTTTATATATTTCTTAATTCTTACTACGAAGATGTTGTGTGTCATGTCACAAGAATTTAATTGTGCAGGATGACGCTGTGTTATTTGAGGCATTAGATAAATAAACTTTGACCTTTGAACTTTCCTTTGGATCGACTTCTGCTTGATCACATCTTGACCACGCTGTTTGCCTGCTCCCGGGGTTTTTGGTTTGAAATTAAATTCTACCCCCACTGCAATTGGGACAATACCTCTGCCTCTCCCGAGCTGTATTGTGGGAGAATCAATGGAGCAACTTCGCCAATGAGACAAAGTTTGCGAGAAACATTTTACAGAGCATCATGACCCACGTTCACTTAGAAGAGGACTAAAGGCGAATGCAATTCCATCAAAGTTATCCAGTTCAACCCATGGAGACAAGACAGATTGTAAGTAATACTTCCGATTGCTATGTTATAATACACAAAGTACGCATTGCCTCCAGATATTCTGGACAAAGGTTGGGGATTAACACGTTCACCATTGCCCCCCTTTAGCTGCTGGCAAGCTTGTATTCGGTCAACTCATCATCTGCGTATTATGGTTAGAACAAGTAAGGCTCTATCCCCCGATAAATGTTCTTCCTTCTCGTATTCAGAGTCAGACATAATATATAGCCCACGTATTTTCCTTTCTCTCTCAAGCAAATAAAGTTTGACTGTCCGAGGTGAATATCAAAGATGAAATAGGTAACTTGCTTTCTAGCTAGTGAATACTATCATTTACTGTGATGTATACACTTATTCTTCTAGAAAGAACACGTGGATTGATACAATTGTGAAGAGAACTGACTGGTAAACACAGGAAGTACCCGTTTATTTGAAATGAGAATTATATTGCGAAAATTAAAACTCTGCTTTGAGGAATACAACATCATCATGTTCTTTGTGGTAAACAACACCAGTTGCCTTTGTTTGAAGTGTTTTAGAGTAGTTTGCAGCTTTGCGATAGTGGTACAAACCGTTTCCATTCATGAATTTGGATGATGCTAACAATGCTAATTACAGACTGGGACAGAGCTGAATAATGGATTGTTTGAAAAAATGACTCTATGTGTATTCAGGAATATCGTTAGTTACCTGGACTTTGAGAAAAATATGAGTTTTGGACAAACTATCCCTTAAACTCCATGTCGAGATGTGTATTCTGTAAAGATTTTTGGTTCATGTGATCTATACACCTTAAATAGTAACTTAAACATTGTATGCACTTCCCCGTGGCATTGTTAGGCCTAGGCGCCCGGGGCTGTAGCCCTGGGTCTTTTATGAATAGCTCCGGATCTCAAATTGACCAAAAATAATAATAATAAAGAAATGGCCCCTGGTCTATTCATCTATAATTCCGATTGCGCATTATGACAATGTAGACGTGTAGACGTGTAGCGTGTACATCGATATTTTCCGCATGTGAACCCTGTACTTCCTGTGCCTGGCGGGGCGGGGGGTGGGCCATGAATGTATTGTGATCCTAGCAACGCCTCTGGCACTTCCTGTGCATTTTTGAGTCTTACACACATGAAGTGCAACTAGTTAAGTCAGGAAACCCGAATGGACATTGGCTGAGCGATGCTTCAGCTGACGTCAAGATCTCTCCAACCACAGTCTCAAGAATTCCTTCATCCAACATGGCGACCTATTTAAGACGGTCAGTCTGCTACTCTGCTAGTCTCTTTAGCACGCAGTTGCTAAATCCACTCACTACCCCTGCCTCCAACTGTTTGGTTCTGTTTACTTTAGGGGGATTGTTACTGTGTACCTTGCTCATTGCCATAAGTATTGCAATTAATAATGATACAGTGTTAATGTTGTTATTAGTAGTATTGTATACACAATCATGAAATGGCGGTGAGTTACCCCAATGGAACACAGCCTAACCCCAAGACATCATGTGTATTGTTGAGCATTGTTTCTTTAATAAATGGTTAAACCAAGACATGGTATTTTCTGTGTAAATTTCTGTAAATGTCCAACTTTTCCAAAGATGTGACACCATAACTTTTGGAATCAACCAACTGTGCCAACAATTATTTTTTCAATATCTGTGAAAACTTGTTGTTGGCATTTGTGATGTGGGCCACTGTGGTTATGTGGTGTTGTCAACTGTGTCACATTTTCCTCTGTCCTGATGTCTAAATGCATCTCTGTGGGCAAGCTCATGTCTGAAGGTGATATCATAGGCTTTTTTTGAAGTCAGGTCCTTCTCTGACAGAAGCTGTCAGTGACAAGCTTCTCCTGTTAGATCACATACTATTTATTTCAGAGTGTCATGAAGAAATAGACATTTTACATTTTTCTGTAACAGCCGCTCTGGTCAAGAGCAACAAACAATAAGTGGATGCATCTTAAGATATCTAGAGGACACAACCACCCAACAAACTGAATACTAAGTACAGTGGGGCAAAAAAGTATTTAGTCAGCCACCAATTGTGCAAGTTCTCCCACTTAAAAAGATGAGAGAGGCCTGTAATTTTCATCATAGGTACACTTCAACCATGAGAGACAAAATGAGAAAAGAAAATCACATTGTAGGATTTTTAATGAATTTATTGGGAAATTATGGTGGAAAATAAGTATTTGGTCAATAACAAACGTTCATCTCAATACTTTTTTGTATACCCTTTGTTGGCACTGACAGAGGTCAAACGTTTTCTGTAAGTCTTCACAAGGTTTTCACACACTGTTGCTGGTATTTTTGCCCATTCCTCCATGCAGATCTCTAGAGCAGTGATGTTTTGGGATTGTCGCTGGGCAACACGGACTTTCAACTCCCTTCAAAGATTTTCTATGGGGTTGAGATCTGGTGACTGGCTAGGCCACTCCAGGACCTTGAAATGCTTCTTATGAAGCCACTCCTTCGTTGGCCGGGCGGTGTGTTTGGGATCATTGTCATGCTGAAAGACCCAGCCACGTTTCATCTTCAATGCCCTTGCTGATGGAAGGAGGTTTTCACTCAAAATCTCACGATACATGGCCCCATTCATTCTTTCCTTTACACGGATCAGTCGTCCTGGTCCCTTTGCAGAAAAACAGCCCCAAAGCATGATGTTTCCACCCCCATGC
>JACXGI010001531.1:0-30315 GCA_016801175.1 Esox masquinongy
CACACACACACACACACACACACACACACACACACACACACACACACACACACACACACACACACACACACACACACACACACACACACACACACACACACACACAGTGCTGCCACACTACATACTGATTGAAATAATAACAGGGAAGAGGAGCAGAGGACACGGTAAGGGAAGACAGGAAGAGCTCAGACAATCATGGTAGTTCGTAATGGAAAAGGCAACACAGGGAGGACAAGGCCTCATTTTGTCAGAACGGGAAGGAAGAGAATAAAAGTATTGCTCTAATCGCAATTAGTGTGAGATTGACCATTCTGACTTCCTCCCTAACTACACACTATCCTGTTCAGTCTGTTGAATTGCCAATTTGTCCTTGATTTCAGATGACGATCAGCAGTTGTGTGCAGCGAGAGCCCCGTCAAGAGAACGTCCACGTCCCCAGTGCAACCCGTTTCCCTACGCAGCGCACTACTTTAGACCTCGGTCTGGCGGGCCCTGGAAAGCAGTGCACTAGATAGGGAATATAGATCCGTTTGGCACACGACCCAAAAAAAAAAATCTACTGATGGGCCCCAAAACTTCCAAATCAGATGATTACAACGTGTCGCTCCTGGAGGCCTCTCAGCACAACCTTTATGGCTCCTCCTGACCCCTTTGATTTTCATTAGAGATATCAATTGAGAAATAAAAGTGGATGTAGGTTGGATGCTCTGTCTGGGCTGTTTCATTTCCTGTTGGTTTGCAGGGGTCTGGGGGAAAACAAGAGGTGCGATAAGTAGACTACACACAGAGGAAACAGAAAGTGCACGGGCTGTCCCTGTAAAGGAACACTTATGGCTTCCAGGTTTGTGTACCTCGGCATCTATCCAGCTGTCTGGTGACATGGTCACTCTGATGTGTCCCAAATGGAAGCCTACATGTGGTTCGAATGCCTACTGAGCTCTGGTCACAAGTAGTTCACTATGTAGGAAACGGGATGCCATTTTGGATGCAGACTCTCTCTCTTTGCAATAAAGCAGAAGCCTAATATTGCCTTTGATGGAAAATGTCGGTGATGGTAAGCTGGGGTCAACTGGCCGTGACCACCGTATATGAACAAAAAACAATACGCTTTTTTTAAACCGTCAAAACAAAACTACATTTTCGATTTCCTTCAACAGGGAAAGGAAATATATCTTTATCCATTTTGGGATTCTTTTGATATGGTTGAGGGTAGGAAAAATTGAGAAGGTGATAAGGTGTCATTTGCTAAATTAGTTTATGTTCTGATGTAAATCTTCTGCTTCAACCATAAATCAGGGGTATGAATCATGACCGTACTGCAGTTGGACTGGCTCCATAAATGTACACTTGCAGCCAGGCATTTTAACTCCTGCCTCTAAAACAGCACCCTATTCCCTATGTAGTGTGCGTTTGACCAGGGCCTCTGCAGATATAGCAGAATAGTGCAGGACACAGGGTCGTTTGGGCATAAATGTGATTTAGGAATTTCCAACCTGGTTGAAGGAATTTACTTGACCAATAAACTTGCCTATAAAAACTGTTTAACAACCAATTCTGAACAAAAAATACATTACAAAACTAACTACAATATATACTATTTTTTAAACTACATGAGCAATTATAAGCAACTGTATTGACTAAATACTGAAAACATACTCTTTAGACATGTAAAATGCATTTGAATTAAGCTACATATTCACAATATGTTCAGTACAGGTTTTATGTACAGGATACAATATTCGTCAGGTGTTGGAAGAGAGGCTGACCGTGATTGGTTGACTGAACTCATGTTTCAACCAGGAAGAGGGCACAGCTTGCATTGCAACAGGCTAATGAGAACATTAGACCTTGTTCTTACTTTAAATCCTTACCCTAAACTTTACTCTTACCCTACACTTAATTAATTAATCCTTAACCCTTACCTAAACATAACTTTCCCCCTTCTAACATTTACCACATGCATTTCTTCCTGCAGGGCATATCTGATTTAAATAAAAAGTGTCTTGTACACAAATGTCATTCAAAATCTGAAAGACCCTGTCTTTTCTTCTTTCAGTGCAGATCTGAAAGAATGGCGTCCTGTACACACAAAAATATTTCTGTGTGCACATCACAAATTTCTAGTAAGCAATTAATGTCTATTTCATGAAAACCTTTGACTGCGCGTTGAACATATTGGCAATCGAGGTAAAACAAATGTTTAAATATGACGACGATTTGACTGCCAGCGGGCCGAGCTTTCATTTCGACTCCAGCCGAAGTGACTAAGAGAGTCAAACCGCTAGGAATTTAAGAGAAACCACTCATTACCACATCCAGTATTTCTTTGGGCATGAAATGGACAGATGTATCGAACTGTCTCTCTGTGGCTGAGAGGAAGTGAGCTGCAGCAGTGAAACATTTAATGTCCTATAATGTACATACTAATTAGCTGCAAAGCAATAGAATTCTCGCTAGCATGTTAAATCTGCTAGATGACAGTATAATTTGACTCCTTAAAAGGATTATGCAAATTAGCCCTCATCACTGCTCCACAAGACCGAGAAAGGTGACAGATAATTTATACACAACGCACCTTTCAGGAGATATCTAGAGGGGCTCACCACCTGAGACGTGGAGTTTGTGTTATACCGCAGACAAACCTGGAATGGGTTTAAGCTTGTTCACAGTCTCTACCCTTCCCGAAGCATTTGAACTCACCTCTTCATTTACAGAAACACAGGCTGTTCATTTTATGTTGGAATTCCCCCGAGACTATAGCTAGATTAGAAAATGGGAAAAGGTCCTCTTTACACAGTACAAGCCCTTTCAATCATCTGGTTTTCAAACATCCTTTGTCTTGTACAGTATAAACAGAACGCTACAGTGTATATGTGGACTATGCGGGGAGAAAAGTGCCTGAACTGTTTATGGGTCTGACAAGTCTTTCCTTTGAGAAGAGTAAGTGATTGGAGTCTTTGTGAGTCCAGATTCTACAGTCTAAATGAGACTCTTTTGTTAGCTGTTTGATGCTGCACTCTGGGCCAGACTCTAAATGCATTAACGGCCTGCGTTTTGTTTGTTCCTGTTCGCCGTGTGTGCTTTACCTCTAATTTTTAACATACTCATCAAGATTTATATAATTTGTTACAAGTAAGTCAAATCTATACTTAGAAAAACGGAAGTTATGGTTGGAGGCAGAGTAGTAAATTGTTCAATTTTTTGCAGGTAATCTAAATGCAAACTAGAAGCAACTTATCATGAGAATGGATTTTCCACCATCTGGTCAAATAACAGGGGATTTGTCTAGTGGCAAGCAAAGAATAGAATGATGGGAGAAAGATTAGTCCTACAGTTGGCTAAAATGTATTTTGTGCAAACAAGAACAGATGACGCCTTAACAATTACACCTGTCAAAAAATCCAGAAAGCAATCCATCTCTGGGCAGCTCAGCTGTAAAGCATGGCTGTGCTACTTCATAGGAAAATGTTTTTTTTTTCTTAAACAATTGCCAGCACAACATTTTGATACATGACAAGCTTTGGAAGTCACATTTCACTTTCATGTGTAACCAGAACCAACTCAGGCCCTGCAACTCGTCAATGAGTACAGCAAAAGCAGTACGTCTTAAGTGGGGAGGAGGAGACCCTGCTAGCGTGGATTTTGCTGAAACACTTTACTAAGGGAAAGAGGAACTTACTCATTACTGTGACATAGGGCTGTCTCAACTCTCTTAACACGTATGTAGTAAGTGTCTGCTTTATGACTAAAATGGAAACGAAGACAGAAGATGGTGCTGTGTTGGCGCTTGTTCATGGCAGCTTGTTGCAACAGGTTGACGTAGTAGAACACAGTCCACTGGCCATGCAATGGTTATGGACAGGACCAACGTCACGCTGCCCTACCTGCCTCTGTGTGTGTGTCTGTGTCTGTGCGGTCCATAGCGACGTCACTCTCGGCTTTACCGTTACGGCAAGGTTATAGCTTTTTCAAACAAAATACAATCAAGCACACGTTCTATATTCTAAACAAGTCAAATGTAATGGTATTTGTCACCAATGTTGTGAATGGGGGGTGTTCATACAAGGACCGATGTGGAGGGAGGTCACAGGGAGCTGTCTTTCTGGGAGGGGGCTACTTTGAGTGATGTGTGTGTGTGTGTGTGTGTGTGTGTGTGTCTGTCTGTCTGTCTCTAACAGATCTATGGGCCTATGAAAGCTCTCCATCATGCACCAATTCAATCACCGCTCAGCACTATGAAAGAAGGATCGCTAACTATTTATCATCCAACTCTCTAGAAATTATATTTCCCATCAAAACCGAAATATACAGGAAATGAAAACACAGAATTTAATTGAATTCACTGTTATTCTACCGAGCCCACACAATGTGTTGTTGTTCATCAGGTTGAAATAAAATACAAAATATTGCCACCATGACAGAACAATGATGTGGACCATAACACATGGACCACAGACCTTATTGTATAGGACACTTGCTGTTGTTGCTGCGGTAGTTAATCCTTAATACAATATATACATGTCTCAATGTATAACACACAAGAAGACCATGTTGTGTTCACTGTGATGGGGTGTACTCTACGTTGTTGAAAAGAAGACACAACATTTTTGATAAATAGGTTGATTTTCTGGCCGTTAACATCGTAAAGGATCGATTTGGCACTTCTCCAGACATTCTCACCATAAAAGCATGATGTGAACAAAACAACAAACAAAATACAGAAAAATGTCACATATCATAATATTGGCCGGATGAAAAAAAACACATAGTTGAACCAGCCTTCTTCATAGAAGGTCTAGGATAATGGAATCCAATGGTGGGCTTGGAGTTTGAACGTATCAAACAGGAAACAAACAATTGGTAGATTAAAATAAATACGAGGTTTACTGGTATTCACACGTGATCTTTCTTTTAAAGACGGGCATGGAGCTTATATCACAGAGGGATACGCTTTGTTAGTGTTTTTACTGCTATTCCACTTTACGATGCTTTTAGGAACCAGGCCCTGATCTATCTAAACGTTTAATATAACCAGACAACCCATGTCTGACAGCCTCTGTCTTTTAAGGATCTACACCGGTCTGAAGACGTGGGAACAATCAGAATGTGGACACGCTCAGTAGAACGGATGCATGACAGAACCAACTATAAACAGGGCTCATGTATAATACGGACCGGTGTCAGGACCCAGCCAACCTGACTGACATTCTGAATAGGAAGGACATCTGATCCATGTCAAAAACGGCGCCTTGTTCAATAGTTCAATATGTACATAGCACACAATACTCTCATCACTTTTCCAACACAGACTCCTAAATATGAATGTGCACCTATATACGATGGTATGGATTGAAAGTAATGTGTTCTGGTTCACGTATATACGTTCTGTGTGGAGATTTTCAGTGTTTGTGACTCCCAAATGCGGATTTAAGCGAAGCGAAGCGCTGCCCTACAAACAATGCTAAAGGTTAAGGTTTGAAAACACTCCCACTGTGGTCAAGGTTAGGGGCAGGCTTAGGGGTACAGTTAGAAAAAAAGAATAATGCCCAGATCTCGGGATTCGAACTCGCAAACACTGCAGTCCGAATCGGTGGTGTTTACGCCCAGCCACCATCTCTGAACATCCCAAAACTTTACTTCATCAATCAAAAACCTTATCCATTGCAGATAGGTGATACAGAACATGAAAAAAAATTAGAAAAGTCCAGAAAACACCACATATTAGTTTATTTATTGGAGACGAGCACAACAATGTCTTGGTGTTAGGTCCTGCTCCTCCGGGGTGGCTCACTGCAATCACATGATTGTGGATACAGTACGATACTTCTAATAAGAACATTAACACTGTCATTTTATAAATAGCAATACCGATGGCAAGGTACCTGGTACCAATCCGCCACAGAAGGGAACAGAACCAAACAAGTGGAGGCAGGGGTGGTGGGTGGATTTACACCCACATGCTAGTACCTAAAGATTAATTGGATGGGTACGAAATCTGATATTGTGATAGGAGCGATCCTGACGGCAGCTCATGCGTCCCTGGGCCAATGATCACACGGGTTTCCTGTCTTTACTGGCTATGGTAATTTCACCAGAAGATTTTTCTGGACCTTTTTTCCCTCATCCACAAACACCAGAAACAGTCTAGTGGTCTGAGTGTTGGGCCAACAACTGAAAGGTCAGTCATTTGAATCACAAGGAAAAAATATGCTATTGTGTCCTTATGCAAGGCACTCAAACTTAATCGCTCCTGTAAATTCCTTTGGATAAGAATGTCCCCTAAACCTGACTACTATGTAAAAAAAAACAGACCTGGACAGCCAATGTAACATTGGATTAAATAAAAACAACTCACATTGTGTTACTATATATACAGCTCTGGGAAAAAATTAAGAGACCACTGCAAAATTATCAGTTCCTCTGGTTTTACTATTCATAGGTATGTGTTTGAGTAAAATGAACGGTTTTGTTTTATTCTATAAACTACTGACAACATTACTCTCAAATTCCAAATAAAAATATTGTCATTTAGAGTATTTATTTGTAGAAAATAACAACTGGTCAAAATAACCAAAAAAAGATGCATTGTTTTCAGACTTCAAATAATGCAAAAAAAACAAATTCATTTTCATTTTTCAACAACAAAATACTAATGTTTTAACTTAGGAAGAGTTCAGAAATCAATATTTGGTGGAATAACCATGACTTTTAATCACAGCTTTCTTGTGTCTTGGCATGCTCTCCACCAGTCTGTCACATTGCTGTTGGGTGACTTTATGCCACTCCTGGCATGAAAAATTCTAGTAGCTCGGCTTTGTTTGATGGCTTGTGATCATCCATCTTCCTCTTGATCAAATTCCAGAGGTTTTCAATATGGTTCAGGTCTGGAGATTTGGCTGGCCATGACAGGGTCTTGATCTTGTGGTCCTCCATCCACACATTGATTGTGCTGGCTGTGTGGCATGGAGCATTGTCCTGCAGGAAAAAACAATTCTCAGAGTTGGGGAACATTGTCAGAGCAGAAGGAAGCAGGTGTTCTTCCAGGATAACCTTGTACTTGGCTTGATTCATGCGGCCTTTACAA
Organism: Esox masquinongy; assembly: GCA_016801175.1. Classification (NCBI taxonomy): domain Eukaryota; kingdom Metazoa; phylum Chordata; class Actinopteri; order Esociformes; family Esocidae; genus Esox; species Esox masquinongy. Next base: position 7,085 of record JACXGI010001531.1, read on the forward strand.
AGACAAATCTGCCCGATTCCAGCCTTGTTGAAACATCCCCAGATCATCACCGATCCTCCACCAAATTTCACAGTGGGTGTGAGACACTGTGGCTTGTAGGCCTCTCCAGATCTCCGTCTAACCATTAGACGACGAGGTGTTGGACAAAGCTGAAAATGTGACTCGTCAGAGAAGATGACCTTACTCCATTCCTCTACGGTCCAATCCTTATGGTCTTTCACAAACTTCAGCTTGGCTCTTCTTTGCTTCTCATTGATGAAGTGCTTCTTTCTAGCTTTGCACGACTTCAGCCCTGCCCCTAGGAGCCTGTTTCGAACCGTCCTCGCCGTGCACTTCACCCCAGCTGCTGTTTGCCAGTCTTTTTGTAGGTCACTTGATGTCATCCTACGGTTGTTGAGTGACATTCGAATGAGTTGACGGCATCTCGGTCAGTGGACAGTCGTTTTCGCCCTCTGCCAGTCTGTAACTTTGTTGTCCCCAATGTCTGTTGCTTGACATTGTTCTTATGAACCGCCGTCTTTGAAATTTTCAGGATGGAAGCAACCTGACGCTCACTGTATCCCTCTGCCAGTAAAGCCAGTATTGAACCCTTCTTTTCCTCACTCAAAGCTTTTCTTTTCAAATCTTTTGTCATGCTGAATAGTTATTTTTTTATTCAAATTACATTTGAGGTACTACTTGCACTGTTTTTGCCATCCAGCTAGTCCTATTGCAAAAGGATAGTGATGACAAAATCAGTGGTTTTTATACTTTTCCTCGTTAAATTAGATTTGGTTCAAGTAATCACCTAATCAGTAACTCATTAAGTAAAATGAGGTGTGTCTGTGTTGGAATTTAACATACACTGGAATGGAATGGCTGCCATACATGTAGAGATGCTGATTTAAGAAAAATTAGGAGTGGTCTCTTAATATTTTCCAGAGCTGTATATATATATATATCTGTGTGTATGTGTTCCAGACAGAGAATCATTTTGGTCTAGAGAGTGCTGTGATGTATGGAGAGGACTGAGGAGAAATGATACTGGCCCACAACCCACAGGAGACAACCAAAGCCATTCAGTGAGCTGATTCCTACAGCAGAGGAGAGAGATCCCCACATGCGCAGCCCCTGCTCTCAGAGTAGCAGTCAATGTAATATCATGACTCCTGGCCCCAGCCACTGTAGACCGCAGAGAACACCAGGACTCAATGCTGACCTTTATAACAAGGAGAATTAAGGACAAATACAGATGTTTCGGGGGCACGATGTGAGCCCAATGCCAAGTTAACAAGTCCTTGTTAATGTACTAATTGCATAAGGACTGTGAGCTGGATTAAAACTACAGTGGTAACACTATGTTACACACTCTAAAAAAAATAGGCTTCTTTAAGGGTTGGCCCTGTGAGGGGGACCCCCCTTTTTGTTCCCAAATGAATCTACCTAAGAACCTAACATTTACATAATATGCAAATAAAATTTTAGCTGTGAGGCGAAACACATCCACGCGCATCGCTTTGGCCAGACCATTGATCTGAAAGGCGTATGAACTCACAGATAACGTTGTTCACCTGGTGACTACCATGGTGCTTTCTGTCGAACAAGGACTGTTGCTGGTGATGGCAGAATTGTTTAGTTGCGTTCCAGTGCTGTTTTTCTTTTGGGTTTCAGTTTATGGAGCTGAAAGGACCTACAGAAGCAGACTTCCTACGTCACTGCTCATTCCACTCCAGTAACATTAGGGAAAACATAGTCACAATAGCCACAGGGAGTATCGGTCGAAAAAGTGGCCCATGTTACCTCGGAAGGTGGCGGGTGACAACAGCCATATTCACCCACTTACGCTATAAAGATGCAAATCTGGCATCAAGTCTGGTTCATCTGATCAAATTATTGCAGTGTAAAAACGACATGAGGGTCCTTCCCTACAGGGGCAGTCAACACAGCCTTTTATGTAAAAATTGGTCTGTGCAGAAACGAGGGAAAGAGAGGAGAGAGAGGGAGAGATGGCGAGAGGGAGGGATAGAAATGTCAAGGAAGGATAGAGATATTGAGGTGGAGGGCGAGAGAGGAAGAGAGAGAGAGAGAGAGAGAGAAAGAGGGAAAGGGGGTGAGAAAAAGAGGGGCAAACTTCAAACCTATCTCCAGTGGTTATTGAGAGAGGCCCGGCAAGGCGCCCCGTCCCCAGAGAGGAAGAAAGCAGGGCAGAACCTTTACCTCCGCAATGATCAATAACAAGAGGCACTTGTCCTTTCCTGTGATGTATAATTATAACGCAGGACCAAGGTTAGCCAGTGGTATATTCTAAAGAGAGGAGCTCCTCCACAGAAACAGCAGCGCCATACCTCCAGCCCGACGTCCAGCCTCGGCTCGCGGCGGCTTGTTTTCCGCAGGCCAAAGCTGTTCAAACCAATTGCAGTTCAGTGTGAAAGCAGCAATCGGGGTCAGCGAGCAGGTCAGGAGGAAAGATATAGTGTATCGATTTCACGCGGTGAGCACAGAGCGCAGAGGAGAGGGGTGCCGGGGTGGAGCGCGCCGGGGTGGTGAGTGGAGGGAGCGCCGTCGGAGGCATACCTCATTCCAATCAGAGAGGGAGGTTCAAAGGGCGAGTGCTTTTCGGCCCGAATCATGATGAATTGGGGCCTGATGAGTGCGACTGGCCCCGTGCGAGGAGCCAAAAGGACCCGGCGCATTCGACGAGCAGAGAGGCTTCTGGGAGACGACGGCGCGGGGGGAACATGTCAGGCACGGCCCCGGCGTTATGATGAAAACCACGCAAACAGGAAGGCATGAACACTTACACGCACATAACATGGGCTCTGATAGGAAAAAATGGAGGCAGACATTTGACTGGCAGCATTAGAATTTGCCGGACATTGCTGAAATGTACCGGTCATCTGTTTGCACTGGGTGCAAAACCCATTACAGTGTCCACCCATGATGGAAGGTGCATTACACTGTATATTATCGGCCAAACGCTGGCAATTACTGGCAAAAAGCCCGGCAAACGCACACACACACACACAAACACACACACACACACACACACACACACACACACACACAGACACACACACAAGAGACTCTCTCTCCAACAACAACACACCTAGTTATACAGCTTGCTGCCTGGTCCACTAAACCAGTAAACCAGCTGTGTGATGACATAACGCAGGTCTGAGGAGAGGCCTGTAGGGTTCAGCCTACCGCCTGGCTGGTCGGCTGTTCCTGCATCATATCATGCTCGATAAACACATCTTAGGCCCCGGATAACATAACAGGACTGAAAGAGAGTGATTAATCAGAGAGGCTTTAAATAACGCTCCACTCGGGTAAACCACGTGGATCTGGGCGTCCCTATCACAGTCCCCCGCAACACAGCGTGCCCCACTAAATCTCCGCCGCCTTCCCATTCTCCCTCTCCTCTCCCCGGCCGCCGAGCTATAACTGAGCCATTATTGACAATAATACAAAGTGTCTGCCTGCCCACGCGCTAGATGGGGACGCTTATTTCCCATGCATCTTAAATGCCGGGGCTAAAAGCAATGAAGGGAAGGCTTAGGCCCTTCTGCCGGTTTTTATGGTATTATGAAATAATGGCGGCAGGGGGGCTGAATTCACGGCTCTCTCTCACATGACGGATGACAACGCCCGGGTGGAGAGGCCCCCTGCATGTCAGCAGCTCTGCTGCATTGTTATGACTGCTTTACAAGTCATGCAATTACCAGTCATGCAATATGCACCAGGGACGGGGGCACTGGCGGTGGGGAGGCGAGGCTAACCCTTGACAACTTAAGAAGACATTCCCTGGCTGTGACGGCTGCACGACGCTCGCGCGGTCTGACACAGACTACAGCCACATTGTATGTCTATAGACAGTCATGGTCTATGCACATTCATAGCCTACAGACCCGCTCCAGCTAGACAGTCATGGTCTATGCACATTCATAGCCTACAGACCCGCTCCAGCTAGTCTACAGACAGTCTACAGGCACAGTCTACAAACAGTCAACAGACACAGTAGACACAGTCTACAGTAAGTCTACATACGCAGTAGACAGTAACAGTCTACACTCAGTCTATACACAGTAGACAATCACAGTCAACACTCAGTCTATACACAGTAGACAGTCACACACTACACTAAGTCTATAAACAGTAGAGTCACAGTCTACACTCAGTCTATACACAGTAGATAGCCACACACTATACTCAGTCTATACACAGTCAACAATCACAGTCTACACTCAGTCTATACACAGTAGACACTCACACACTATACTCAGTTTATACACTGTAGACAATAACAGTCTACACTAAGTTTATACACAGTAGATAGCCACACACTGACTCAGTCTATAGACATTAGACAGTCACAGTCTACAGTCAGTCTACAAACGAAGTAGCCATTTACAGTCTACAGCCGGTCTACACAGAGTAGACAGTCACAGTCTACAGTCAGTCTACAAAGTAGACAGTCACAGTCTACAGATCACCTACAGTCACAGTCTACAGACAGTCTACAAAGTAGACAGTCAGTCTACAGACCGTCTACAGTCACAGTCTACAGTCAGTCAATACACAGTAGAGAGTCACAGCCTACAACAAGTCTACATACACAGCAGACAGTCAAGGTCTACAGACAGTCTACAGTCACAGCCTATATACACAGTATACAGAGGAAATACAGTAGGATGGAAAGTGTGAAAGTGATGATTCTTTATCCTACGGCAGAGGAGTGTAGTGTTCAGGTACTGTGAAGGTGATTCAAGTCATGTTTCATAAAGGAAGTAATAAAGATGTTAATTTATGGAATAAACGTAATGTGAAGAACTGACTCTGTGAATAGAGTGGAGGTATTCAAACAGTAGCACTACAAGAATGTAGCTTAAAGACGGCTTTCTCTATTCAAACAAGTATACAGAATGGCCTTTTTGTCGCTCCTAATAACATCATTTTGCAACTGTTTGCGACTTGGTATTTTGCCAGAATTGTACAACAAGATATATGGTGTTATATCTGGGCTTTTAGAAGTTTATTCATGGCTCTCACCCATTTTTACGGCATGATGCCTTCTCCATGAATCACTTCTGTGTTACTGCCACACTTAACACCGTAGGTGCACAAACTTAAGGTATGGTAGATGGCCAGGGAGGGTGTGAAATAGAGAGTAGGAGAGAAGGAGAGGGAGGGAGGGAGGGAGGGAGTGAGGGAGAGCGAGCGAGCGAGCGAGATAGCGGCTGAGTGGAGAAGGCCAACACACTTGGCAGAGACGAGTGGGCATCAGTCCAAACTGGGTAAGAGAACTACCTTCCAGTAACAACAAAAAGAATCAAATGAATGAGAAACGCTCAGGCCAGTGGATCCCAACCAAGCACACTTGAAAAGAGAAAATCATTCAATGCTGGACTGTTCTAGCGGAGAAAGCAACTCTAACAAAGGGCTATTTTCTAAATAAAAAATCACTGGGAATAGAGCTGACAACACCAGAAAGAAACACAGCACCAGTAGCCATGTCCAGAGTCAAATCAATACAAAGTTAAGGTATTACATCGTAGACACATCCGTGCCCGTTTTTCAACCCACAACAAAATATTTCCCAGGAGAACACTGTGGAAGGATATGATTGAATCCCAGCACCTAATCATTAGCGCTATGAGGATACTAGTATCGCAATATTTTTTCAATGGCAAAAAATACAAACAAGCAGACCTAGCTCTCTTATGTATGTATGTAAAACATTGACTTCTACAGAGAAAATAAACTCACACAATTCTGGGAGACAAAATGTTTATTCGTTTATAACATTAAGGGACCTGTTTTCTTAAATAAGTTAAATCAGCTTTGTGTTTTGTTTCCTTGCCACAATACTAACGAGTATCATGATACTGGTATTATCCCGCCCCTATAATTTATTTTACAAACTGTATATTACAGGTATGCTATATTTCAATATAGATCCAATATAGTTCACTGAACAGTTATTAGACAGAGAGCTGGGTTGTGTAAAACCTAAGAAGAAGGAAGAGAATTCTTTCTTCTTTCATGAAAAGCAGGCCCAAATCCTGGAGCTCCACTGAAAAGGCCTGGAAATCCCCCCTTAAATCCCACAGGAAAGGATGAATAGGATGTAGCCCTCTGCTAACCAATCAGATGGCAGGTTGGCACCCGCATCATATCCTTCTGTTGCTAGAGTGTCTGATCAGTAGAAGAAGAATGTAGAAAACAGTCAGTGGACATGTAGATTAGCTTAACTCTGGAAATACATGTGACATTACTGTAAGTGGCAAGCATTCCAATGCCGGATGATTTAGCAAGTGCTTGAAATACTGGCATGTCAATAATGGAAACTACAAAATGATCTCATTACTGTATGTGAGCTGGTAACAGTTTGCCCTTCAGCAGTCTATGAATGTGCTGTTATTAACCTCCTGCCGAGTTCCTGTCACAACTATTTTGTGGCTGGCTGTTGACATGCCTGTGTGTGTGTATTCCCGGTCTCGGGTCCCAGACACACTCCACTAAGTTAGCCATTATGGAGTCTTGCTTTGGCAAATGAATGCATGCCACTCAGGTAGCCTATAGCCAGCCTGCCCTGGGGGAACAGTGAACCCAAAACCGCCTCTGTGTCTCCAGGCTGGTGCCCCTGGGGCTGGTCCCTACCTGCTAAGGGAAGGGGTAGAGGGGGGTGTGAGAGAAACAGAAAGAGAGCGTGATGGAGAGAGAGAAAGAGTGAGATAGAAAGGGAAAGGTTGAGATGAAGAGAAAGAAAGAGTGAAATGAGAGGGAGAGAGACAGTGTGAGATAGAGAGGGAAAGAGTGAGATGGGGAAAGAAAGAATGAGATGCTGAGAGACAGAGAGAGATACATTGAGAGAGAAACACGGAGAGACACTGAGAGTCACTGAGAGAGAGACACTGAGAGAGAGACACTGAGAGAGAGACATTCAGAGAGAGACATTCAGAGAGATATGGAAAGAGAAAGAGAGAGCAACACAGAGAGAGAGACTCTGGAAGAAAGACTGAGAGACATTTAGAGAGAGATGGAGAAAGAGACATTGATGGAGAGACATTGAGAGAGACACTGAGAGAGAGACACAGGGAGAAAGACTGATGGAGAGACATTTAGAGAAACACAGAGAAAGAGACACTGAGAGAGAGACACAGGGAGAAAGACTGATGGAGAGACATTTAGAGAAACACAGAGAAAGAGACACTGAGAGAGAGACACAGGGAGAAAGACTGATGGAGAGACATTTAGAGAAACACAGAGAAAGAGACATTGAGAGAGAGACATTGAGAAAGACACTGAGAGAGAGACACTGATCGGACACAGAACATGCTCTTTCTCACCAGGCTTCATGGAACTGGACATCAGAGTATTTTACCAGAGCAGTGCACATCCCTCTGTGTGTATTCGTATGTACGTGCACACGTGTACAACAGAAATAAATAGTGATAAAGACACCGAGAGACGAGAGGACAGCTTCTAAGACAGAAAGAACAGAAGGTTGGGTTGGGTCTGCGAGAGCCGGACTCACCAGGCCCCGTCAGCTGTACCGCACACAGACTCAAGGACACAACCTTACTGTGCTTCTCCACATAACGGTGCCCACAACCCGCCACGCGTCACGCATTTACAAACCACCCGGAGTAGCTCTGGCGCGGGATCCACGCCGAAAGCTGAGCACGATGCCCCCACATGACGGCATCGATGGAGCGGCTATCCGGGGTCCAACCATGACTTACTGCCCACTGGTTCTACATCACCAACCACCAGCCAAGGAGGACGGATGCCATTTCTCTCTGCTATGAGAAGGATCTTGATGTGGAGCCCATAACCATTAAGTGCCATTATAGCGCGAAAAGCCTGTCAGTTTATCTTCTAGTCAATGCTGCTAGCTGTCAGAGAGGAACGCTGGAGAGACTCTCTCAGACACACCCATCTTGAGTCCTAAACGTGTTCCCGTTCTCTATGTGGTGCACTCTCTTCCACCAGGGCCCTGTGGGTCCAGGGTACCGGAGAAGGTGTCGTTTTAGGACACGCATAGCCGCTGGAATAGGGCAGCCCTGCCTAGAACCCAATCAATCCAAATGAATACATTTACAGTGGGATCAAACACAGCTTCATGTTTGTAGATACAGACAAACTGTCTCCCACACCACCCAATACACATTAGAGAACCAGCTTTGGTTCAGTTCAAACTGCTTTGCCGAATGCTGTATGTTCAACAGTCATAAGGATGCAACAGGAATCCATTCCAAAACTCTACTAACACAGTATAAACATTAGCCTCCTGTATGAACAACAGCGTAATAGGAATATAATGGAAACTCCTGCCAGACTGTTCTGAAAAGCAAGATGGTATGGTAAAGATCAGACTAGCCGATGATACTGTTGTTTGGTTCCTAACAGGCAGGCACTAGCTGCTAGGCTAGAGAGGCTAGCTAACCCGCTGAATGATTTCCCCTTCAGTGAGGACTTGGCAGGAGCTGCTCTTTCCTTGAGCCTATCCATCTGTTACCATCAAGCATTTCTTCAAAGTCAAACAGGTTCCAGCCGCAATGGAACTGTCCCAGCCAGCCAGCAGCATCTAGCACAATTAATCAAACATGCCACACCGATAGTGACGCACAAACTATTTCAAAGATCTCCAGGCAATGTTTTCGGTTAAAGAAATGAAAAATTGTCTAAACGCACCCGCCGCTCAGGAGACCAGGCCTGATCAGCACCGACTGAGGAGGTAGACCTCAGTCAGAAACACTGACAGTGGTGCTCAGTAGGAGACGTTGACAGCTTTCTCCACAACATTTCAATGTTAAAATGCCTTTCGTTCCCATGAGCAGAATGCAATAGATGCACTGAAAACGTGTAACATTTGCATTCACGTTTAGGTCATTTAGCAGCTGCCCTTATCCAGCACCACATACAACAGATAGTGCAGACTGACTTTATGTATGTCTACATCAGACAGCTATAAGCATGTCATAAATGCCTTATAAACATGACAAGTAATAAAAGTCAGTTTAGACCACTAGAAAGGAAAGGTTAACCTATAAAACAGGCTGATTACATGCAGAAGCTCTTATTTGAGTTTATGTCCAGATTAAATAGTTTGGCAAGATGTCAGACTTCAGAAGCAGGAGAGAGAGATTGTGCGCTGAGGTCTAAAGGAAAACCCGAGCGTTTTCAGTCAGATGCTAACCACAGACACTATCATCTTTTTAAGCTCTCATGTATATCAAAGAGCAACATTTATATCCAAGAGGAGTGGACGGCCTTGTACTGCCAAATCAGGCAGGGCGAATCATATATGAGGAGAATGCTCGCGGTGTACACTAGAACTTGTACACATGTCTGAGACCTGACCGGCTTGTTAGTTCTCCCCGAATTTGACATTTGGGGGAATTAAGAGCAAGGCTGAGGAGGCAGCGCCGCAAAGGGACAGGAAGGGTTTGGCTGTTGGCTGTAGCCGAGACAGAGAGACAGAGAGAGGGAGACAGAGAGAGACAGAGAGAGAGAGCCCATATGTAGCTGCCATCAGTGGCTGTTGAGTAAGACATGCTTCACAGTACAGACAGCCCACTACAGAGGAAATGGAACAGTTCTTGGTGCAAGTGCTACTGTAACAGCCAACCCGAGGACCTCAGGGCTGGGTCATTCTGCAGCGACCCATCTGCTACCAGCCTAGAGAAACCAAACGCTTGTGCTGTTGTGACCGGCTATACTAGTTCTCTGTTCAGACTGGCATTAACCTACATTTGTTTGTCGCCATTAAATGAACTGAGAACCTAAACGTCTCTACTCTCGTCTCAATCACCCCTGCATTGAATGCTATGGTTGGCCACGTCTAAGATGTTCTTTCTGAAAATATTAATAAAAACGTGACTGCACATATATTTGTAGATATTCGCATGACAAGATCATACCACACGACCACAACCATTTGTGAGTAAATTCAAATGACCAATTTTAATAGTTTCAGAAACGCTACGCCAACAGCTTACATGCAGCTAACAGATCCAAGATTTCATTTCTCTATAACATGTTGGAATAATTAAATTAGGCTCTCCTATGGTAACAAAAAAAGACAACTTCAATCACCTTGCCCATTCAAATCTTGTAGCACTTTGCTAATTAATTCTATTGAAACGAGCCTAATTAAACTGGCCTAATATGAAGCAGCTGACTGCCATCTCTGAGCACAGATACAGAGCTTGTTAATAGTCAGGTTATCTGGCCAGTCCACAGCCAGTGACAGGCATAAGCCTTGTTACAACAGTACAACACACTTCTCTCTCTCTATCTCTGTCTCCGTCTCTCTCTCTCCCTCTCTCTCACCTCTTCTCTCATCTCTTCTTCCAGCATCAGCCGCAGCAACTAGGAATTCCCACAATACAAACTAAATACAGCACAATGTAAACAAAAGCACTTTTTTGTGTGTGGTCATGGTGGTGGTGATGGGGGTGGGTGTGTGGCGGTTAAGTAGTTTCTTCCCCCTCCCTAATGGTGAGCGATTTGTCGGCATTGTCTGTTTTTAACAAACACAAGAAAGGACATTTGGAGTTCCTCTTATAAGCACCTTCCTTTTCAAAGAAGGCCCCAATTAAACACATTGGGACAAAAGAGCTTTGGAGAGGCAGCGTTCCTCCTCGGTCCTCAGGCATGGCAGGTTCCCATGACAGAAAGGGAATTCCTTGACTCTGGAGTCACGGCTCCACAGCTCTGAGGCAGGCGGTTCCACGGCGCAGCCAGCCGCAGGTCGGCCAGGCTCTGGGGAAAGGAGAGGCGCAGCCTTGCTTTGTTCTCCTAATCTGCAGCCTGGATCCTCCTATGTGGAGTGGCAGCACTTCAGCTGCAGGCCCAGAACAGGGGAAAGGGGAAGGCGGGCTGGGGGACCGCTGCCTTTTGAGTGAATGAATGACACAGTACCACACGCTTTATTCAACACAACTATTCCTGGTCAGTATGTGAGCAGAAATTAACTGTGGATATCCTCGTATGACCAAGACCTTCTAAAAAACGCATTTGTATCAGCAGCATAGAACGCAAGCGCAGGTTGAGAAAGACTTCCAGAGTCGAAGTCGGTCCTGAACATTAGGAAAGAGGTTTATCCAAACACAAGCTTCACTGAGCTTCGCGTGAACAGAAAGTGCCAATTGAACAGGGCCTTGCTGAGCACCGCCGCTGTCTAACCCAATCTGGGCACGGGGACGTCACGTAACACCAGAAGAACACGACATTACAGGGACGGGTAATATACTGGCGAATCACAGACGGCGTTCCTACCTGCCAGGCCGTAATACGCCGCATCAGGACACAGTCACACAGTGGACTACAACACGCTAGGATCGGCGTTGCGGCTGACTGTACATGACAACCGACGCTGTTAGCGAGCAGCACGGAGCCAACTGCACTGTGTGCTGCCATTTTATCCTGTGGTAAAATGTGTGTTTTTCCCGTGCTCATGAATAAGATGAAGTAAGAGCACACAAGGGCTCTGTCGACGATGTATTATGAATGTGAGAGTTAAACAGAAACAGGCTGCGTTAGCTAGCCATTTATGCGTCTGGTAAAATTCAATATATTGTTTTGTCGGACCAATTAGTGTGTCTTGATGGATTTTTGACTGACAATGGTTCGTATCACATCTTCGTAACGTGTTCTAAACAGCATATTCCCATCATAATAATATTGCCAGACTAGCTCCTCATTCTATTTATGCTCTCCAGAGCAGCAGACGAAGGGCAAAAAATACACTAAACATAGATATTGAATTCCTTCCCTTGCCCTGAATGAATTCATTTCATGCAGCTAGGCTGCAGTTGAAAGCTGAACTCCAGCAGACCGGAGGCATTTACAACACAGTGTGTTGTAAGCACAAGCACCAGTATCATGGAGCCTTGATAGAAATAATTGTGCTTTTAAATAAATGATCATTGTAAAAATACCTCAGAGCAACCGATGAATGGCAGATTGTGATGCCAGTCCCACTGTGGCACACATCACATTCACACTTTTAACAAAGCAGTATTGGCAGAGACGTTCGAAAACCGAAAATTTAGAACACACAGAGTCTACTAAGATAGCGAATGGTTAAAAAAAAAGGTTTCTACATGCTCGTAAGCGCAAAGCTTGACCAACAGTTCTTTATTGAACTGACTGGGAGAAAGGAGGAGCTTTCCATTGGGAAGGAAAGAAGAGCCATTTGTATTGAAGGGGGGAAAAATGGAAATGTGTACTGCCTGGCTGGGTGTGAAAGCGGTTTGAAATCAGCCCCTTTTGTCTGTGAATTATCTGAAAGGAATCCAGCCAGCTCTGGCCTGCGCCTCGTCACATCCAGTTTACACTGCAGACTTAGCAGAAACAGAGCCGTTCCAATAGAGCTAGTGACCCAGTCAGTATATTGTGTACATATGCAAAAGACATCGGCGGAGACGGGCAGGTGCCTAGGAACAGAACGCTACGTAGCTAACAGAACGCTACGTAGCTAAGCCTTGTCCTCTGCACCGTTAAGACAACACACACAGAGGGACTAGAGAGAGTCGCAGATAGGGTGATGGGAGGATAGAGGCGGGGGGAGAATGACGGGGGGAGAGGGAGGAGAGGGGAGGCCAGGAGTAATTTCTTTCCAACTGGTGTCCTAATGCACTTCTGCTGAGGAAGAACGCCACAGTGGTGGAGATTCCTCTCCTTCTAATCAGTTTATTTAGTGAGCAGGATAAATGTCTCTGCACTGATTGGAGAGGTTTAGTGGACCTTGTTGACTGTGACTAGATTGTATCCAGTGTGTGTGTGTGTGTGTGCGCGCGTGCGTGCGCGCGTGTGTGTGTTGTAGCCAGCTTTACAGCAGTCCTCTCACCATTCAGCGTACCTCCACCACATCAAGGGGCCAGTTCATGTTTATTTATTTGCTTGATGTCAATATCGTCCAGGGCCACTCAGTGCAGAACATCCAGGCAGCGGCCTCTGGAGAACGGGGAGACATTTAATCCGGACTCCTCAGCAGCGTCCGGGCTGCTCCTGCTGCAGCACTGCTACAACCGGTTCTCTCCCGGAGATGGAGGGAGCGACACGTCAAGTGCGACATCAGGAAAATAAAGCTGTGACTGTTGGCTGGAGCGGGCCTGCAGTAGATCCCAGATGGACTATGCCACTTTGTTAGAGGGGAGTGTCATTTTATAAGGACAATGTCGAGGGGGCTTCGACTATTTTGGCTAGGCTCAGTCAGAGAAAAAATATGCCTTTGATTAGCTAAGACAAACAGAAGGAAAGAAACGTCTATATAAATGACATATTAAGTGCTGATTCCTGGTGATAGATTAATGATTTGTCGCAATAAGCTCAGGCACCCAGAGCCCAGAGCATGTCCCATTAGTCCTCCTGACCAGATGGAAATACCAAGCTTCATGGAAAATGGAAAAATCTCACAAGTAGTTTCTAAAGACCCATTGGCAGCGCAACACAGCATTTAGCCATTCGTCCAGCTAATCAACTTTACAGCAAATGTTAAATAATATTTGACAACAAATACAGACATGTAAAAAAACGGTGACTATGTTAAAATAACATCCATTAAATGAACTGCACCGTGGGTGTTATGGAAAACAAAACAATGCGTCATTTCTCTCCCTCTCCTATTTTTTGAAGCACATCATTTGTAGGGCAGCCAGTGTCTCTCTCCTCCCCCAGTCCTCACCAGCCCAGCTGGGTGCTGGAGAATGTTGAACTCTGGGTTTGATTGCTCTAGCCCGAGGCATTAGGTTCAATCCACCATGTCGCACCTCAGTAGCTCCACACAGACGCCAGAAAGCGGACTCCATTCACCCCAGGGATTTGTTAACTTTCACATACATTTAGTTGTGCACTTGGCCATCCAGCTCAAATTGATAAACCTGTTTGACTTACACTACTACAGATATTTCTGGCCAGCAATGTCTGAAAATCATGAGACAGACCCCCTAGCTACAGTACCAGCTGTCCAGACCGCCTCTCTCTGTTAGAGCTCAGGAATTATACAAGTTTCATTAACAAAACAAGAGCAAATATTTGGAGCATTTTATTAACCTGCTGGAGTGAGCAGTTATTCTACTGGCCCTCAAGCCACAGAAACCAATATTCCTCTTCTACCCAATGACATGTTTCATTCCGGTTCAGAAATTATACATATATATACATATATGTGTGTTTTCTCTAGAAAGTAATGCAACCAAAACACAACAAACAGTCGGGGAAAAAGCCACTGTAGTCTGAGGCGAAACAGTTATTAAAATTAAACTTATCATACTTTTTCTTCTTATAATTTTTTTTTCATTTTATCTTTTAAAACTTCACCAGCTTTTCTTCCTGGCTGCAATATCTTAGTCTATTACATATTCTTACATATCTTAGTCTATTACATATTCTTACATATCTCAGTCTATTACATATTCTTACATATCTCAGTCGAATACATATTCTTACATATCACAGTCTGTTACATATTCTCACATATCTCAGTCTATTACAAATTTTTACATATCTCAGTCCTTTACATATTCTCACATATCTCAGTCTATTACATATTCTTACATATTGAAGTCTATTACATATTCTTACATATCGAAGTCTTACATATTCTTACATATTGAAGTCTTTTACATATTCTTACATATCTCAGTCTTTTACATATTCTTTTGATGTATCAGTCATATAACATATTCTTTGCTACAGGTCGTAACATATTGTATAGGTGTGTTGAGGCTGAACCCAGAGAGAGCTGCCTGTCTGTCTTTCAGGCTGTCTGCCTGTCTGTTTTTCAGCCTGTCTGTCTGCATGTCTGCCTGTCTGTCTTTCAACCTGTCTGTCTGCATGTCTGCCTGTCTGTCTTTCAGCCTGTCTCTCTGCATGTCTGCCAGGCCAGGAGAATAAATGTGGTGACTGCGGCCAGGCCTTGCGGCACTATCACTAGCAGCTTAAGACGATTACCGCGTGTCATTTGTCATTTGTATGATACCACGATACAGCAACGTTTAATTTTCTGCCGCACTTTATCAGTGTGTGGACTGGTCTCCCTCTCCGGTCCATTGTCTCTGACCTATATACATAAACCCCAGGCTGATAGATCCAGGAACACATCCATCGCCCACCGGGCCCATGACAAGCACCAACCAGCCGAGTCGGGCCAGACCAGAACCCACGGCAGGATCACCGGACCGTAAAGTCACACACACACGCACACAGGTTTACGGATAAACACAAAAGCATTCACACGCAAGTACACACACACAAACAAACACGGACACCTCATGGCCAAGTAACGGAATTTCATGGAATACCAAAAGATCTACTAAAAAGACAGATGTCTGATTAAAAGCACAGCAGCAGAGGAGAACACAGATATGGTTCTGTAATGACATCTGAATTGAGCACTATGGAAGCACAGAAGACAAGCCCACAGGCCAAAGCCAGATAACAGCAATTGATATGTTCATGGCTATAGTACAGAAATAAAATGACTAATAATAAAGATGACTGATGATTGGAGTCCTTACACGCAAAGCCTTTGATACTACAGCAGAAATAACAAATTTCTCAAATGGTGTTTTTGACACCAAACACAAAACTGTCATCCTACATTTTATTTGAACCATTTGCAAATGTCATACCTAGAAAATGATTATATTTGCAGTGGGCTACATTCAGATAGAGAGAGAGTCTATGAGGACCAGCAGTGGGCTTCATTCAGATAGAGAGAGAGTCTATGAGGACCAGCAGTGGGCTTCATTCAGATAGAGAGAGAGTCTATGAGGCCCAGCAGTGGGCTTCATTCAGATAGAGAGAGAGTCTATGAGGACCAGCAGGTCTTAGTGTTGAGACAAAAAAGATATGAGAGGATGTGCTGTGAGACTAGAGAGGAGAGACAGGAAATATGAAAGGGATGTGCTGTGAGACTAGAGAGGAGAGACAGGAAATATGAGAGGATGTGCTGTGAGACTAGAGAGGAGAGACAGGAAATATGAGAGGATGTGCTGTGAGACTAGAGAGGAGAGACAGGAAATATGAGAGGATGTGCTGGGAGACTAGAGAGGAGAGACAGGAAATATGAGAGGATGTGCTGTGAGACTAGAGAGGAGAGACAGGAGATATGAAATGATGTGCTGAGAGGCTAGAGATAAGAGACAAGGGATATGAGATGACATGCTCCGAGAGGACAGACGGGATATTTTAGAGGATGTGCTGAGAGGCTAGAGAGGAGAGACAGGAGATATGAGATGATGTGCTGTGATGTGAGAGGACAGACAGGAGAAATGGGAAGGTGTGCTGTGAGAGGACAGACAGGAGATACGAAGATAACATGCTGTGAGAGGACGGACTGGAGATACGAGATGACAGACAGGAGATGTGAGAGGACAGACAGGAGATGTGAGGACAGCCAGGAGAGGACAGACAGGAGATGTGAGAGGACAGACAGGAGATGAGGGAGGACAGACAGCAGATGTGAGGACAGACAGGAGATATGAAATGACAGACAGGAGATGTGAGAGGACAGACAGGAGACATGAGATGACAGACAGGAGATGTGAGAGGACAGACAGGAGATGTGAGGACAGCCAGGAGATATGAGGACAGACAGGAGACATGAGAGGACAGACAGGAGATGTGAAAGGACAGACAGGAGATATGAGAGGACAGACAGGAGATGTGAAAGGACAGACAGGAGATATGAGAGGACAGACAGGAGATATGAGAGGACAGACAGGAGATATGAGAGGGTGGTTAATAAAGACAGGGTATGGCAGGAGTCACTGGACCCAAGGATCCTCTGACACATGATGAATGAACACTCTCTCCCTGCAGCCTCCCCCCAGCCCGGGGCCAGGCAGCAGAGGAGACGAGAGGAGGAGGGAAAGAAAGGCTGATGAAAGGACAGGAGGGAAAGGAGAGAGTATTGGGTGAAAAAAAACACTGGGATCACTGCTAGTGCATGTGTAAAGTTCCATCCCGCCCTCTCAGCCCAGACACCATATGATAGAGCTCTAGAGAGTAGTGTATTCCGGTATGACAGGCAGGGATGTCAGCATGGCTGACAATATACTATTCTCTTTTAGTCAAACGGAGACTCCAGTCCACACGTCTCTTCCCAGAGCAGGCAGTAGCATCATATGAAATCGCACCATGAAAGGCGAATATTGATTTGAGTTACCTAGGGGATTTAAATAAGTAATTAAAGAATGAAAAATGGACACGTGAAACGGATCAAATATGGGTCTTCTTCTGTCTTCGGCAGGGAGCAAGGGACCGCTCTGTAATCTCCGCGCTTCACATACCACTACATATGTCATCCATCCGTTTATATTAGTCAATTCATGGCAATGTGTTTTTTATTGGCCTTGAGAGTTATTCTCATTCAAGTAGAGCCGTTAGAAATGTTGCCTTTAGCTGACGATTATTCTATCTTTTATTTTGCCAACAATAATATTTTCTCCAGTCTCCGCTACATTGGCTACCAACGCCCATCAAGGGACAACCTGAAGAAACACTCCAGGGATGTCCTAATGACTCATCGTTGTTAACAGGAAGGGCCCTCAATTTGATATATTAATGTTATTCCTTTTACTTAACTCGGGTACACATTAGGTTTCAGGGTCACAGTTTTGTAAGTTTTCTGTACAGTGCAAAAATGTTTTTAGTTTATTTGGCAAAAAAGATGCAATGCTAATCCAGGAAGAATATATAATTGCCTGAGTAGAGCACAATCAATTATTTAAATTATGTTTAATGTGTACAAAGGCTGTAGTTTAAAAAGAATAGCTTTTCTTTCAGCTCATCTATTAGGAATTCAAAACACCATAGCTAGCTTTTTATTTCTATCTCTTTAAATGTATTAATTCGTGTTCACATGCACGCAAACTGAAAAAGAGCCCCCGTTCCATACAGTACACTTACAAATCCATGTACCATCACAGCCCTACTTTTAACTCAAAATAACTCTGACTTTCTAGTGTTAACTGAAACCTATACAAATAAAAAAGAATTTTAGTTGAATAATCTGAAGAGAAAGTAGAAAACTAGACTGTCTTTACCCATCCATCCCCATCCTGGCATCATGAAGAAGCACTGAACCAAACTAACGTTCTTTACGAATCTCCTTCCACTGTCACAATAAGATCCAATAGCCACTACAGCAGCCCACAGTCAAACCTACCACTTCAGTGAGCCGTGGGAGGCTGATATATGCTGCAGTCTGTTCCCCAATTCTCTGTCCACACAGACGCGGCTACTGGCTACCGACCGCGGCGAGACGACCAGCAAGACACCTTCTGTCTCGCCGACTCTCTTTCCCTCTCCCTCTCTGTGGTGCTCACTCTGTTTCTCCAGCTCTTTCTACCAGCTTTAAACACCAGCGAGATACTTTCTTTTACTGGCCCTCCCACCATGTCTCCCTCTCCTGCTCCCTGCTCCCTAAACATCCCGGTCGTTCCTTTTCTCACTCAAAGGCCCCTCGCTGTGGCTGGATTTTCTCAACTGCCATTCCATGTCTCCTTTCATGTGCTGGTTGGTCCTGCTCCATTTGATATTATGCCCCTGGTAATTACCATTCTGTTCCGAGACAAGACGGATTTCATTTCGATAGGTCTGTCGTACGAGGGGGTTAAAGTGAGGGTCGTAAACATTGGAATGACATAAATTAGGCGCATCTCTTCTATGCTTCCTGCCAGTCTGCCAGGAGACGGAGGAACGGGCTGGTGAATGAACGCGCCTGAGAGGATCAGATCACCCTTTGAGAGCGGGGAGTTTAGGTAGGTTCAGCCTGTGCTGTCTGTCTCCTCTCCCGTGTTCCCTCTCTCTCACCCCTTCTCCCCCAACTCCCTGCCTCCGTCTTTCACTCCATCTCCCCCCACCACCTCTCCCTCCCCCACTCTCTGTCTGACAGAAGAACACAGAGCGCTGGGACAGAGCTGTCGAGACAGGGGCGAGACGGAGACAGGCAACGCGCTGAGACAGACACAAGCGCACGCGCGCACGCACGCGACGGATGGGGTACACACACTGAGAAGGACGAGTCACAATACCAGCAGCATCCAGCACAATAGGACCCGGGGGGGATAGGAAGATAGAGAGAGCAGGGCGGCGCAACACGGGCAGGGAGGGAGAGGCCACACCCCCGGCTGCCTGGTACTCAGAACGACAGTGAAGGAGAGGAGTCGCGGTGTAGCCGAAGAGCAGGCCGAGCCATTTCATCCTGTATCTCCCAACGGATCAGGCACATTCATCTTGCTCAGACAACTTGCTCCAATCCATAAAACAGCCATTAATATAAAGCTATCACACAGCTTAGAATTTTCATTTTTACTGACAGGGTGCTTCATTCATCATTATAGGTGGCGTGTCGTTTCTGTCCTGGGTCTACAGTATGTAGTCACGGTGTATGGAGGGCTAGCCATAACCCACGCTAAGCTGTGAGAACCCAGCTAGGTCCACGACTGCCGTAGCCTGGAATCTCTATGGAATATCGGCCACATATTACCGTTAGACTAAACTGGGTTCCAGGCTACATACACCCTGGCAGAAACACCAGTCACATACAGTACAATACATTGGATTCTTCCAATCTAGCAGTGGTTGCGTTGGAGCGGAAGATGTGGAGTATGGCCAAGGTAGACGAGAATAACCGATTGTCTGGATAACACGACCACTGAATCCGTTACCCTTCGCATTTACTGTAGCAGAATGGGTCTCCCGAGTTGGTTTAGTGTTGAGGGAGACTTGTATGTACGGAGAGCATCCTATGTTGCACAGCAGCAGGTTAAATCAAAGGTGCACTTAGCCTTAGAGACAAGACGGCAGGAATACAAAATGTTCTAAGTGTTTAGAAAACGGTCTCAACAGATCATTACCAGCAAGAGGGAGAACGAGGGCCAGAGGGGGGAGAGACTTTCCACTTTAATGAGTGTCACAACTTAACAAAAATGTTCTCTGTTTCAATTCCCAACAATTTTGCCCAGTTTTACAGTAAACAAGCGCAGAGAAATATCTTGTGACAGCTTCGCCTTGATATGGTAAACAGGCTTGGCTTTGAAGTGAGGCGCGAGATTATATATTGCTGAAGTGAGATTTTAAGATTATTCTTGTTATATCTAATGATGCAGTTCATCGGAAAATAAACACACTGACATTTTGCAGCGTGAAAAATAATTTACAAGGCTTCAAGAAGATGTGTGTGTGTGTGGGGGGGGGTGGATGGAATGAGAGGAGAGGTGGAGAGGGGTGGAGAGCTAAATGTTATCCCCTCTCTCTCTATCCCTCTCTCTCTCTGGCTAACATAATGAATGGGGGTTATGATATTGCTAAAATGTTTATGATGAATATTGGTGGGTTAGTGTGTGCCAGCGGAGTGGAGTGATAACACTTCCTGACTGTGTGAAATGTGTCTGGGCCAATGAGGGCTGTTACTGGTGCATTGTACCGCCGCCTGTCTGTGTGCTAAGCCAGCCCAGTCCCCCACCCTCCCTCCTGTTTCACAAAGCAGATGCTCTGCTCGTCTGCTGTGCTACACAGTAGCTGTCCAAATATTGACACACAGCTCCCACCCCCACCAGTTTAACCCGTTCCTCTTTGAGGAAGAGCAATGACAGAAGCTCTGCTCAACAACTGATGGGTATATTCCCTGTCCAGTCGCAAAGGACGGATAGTCATTCTACTCTGCCTTTTATATACCTGATATGGGCCTTAACTAATGTGGATTTCCTGATGTCATGACCTGCAGGTAATACACTAGTTTTTTATCCAAAATATAATTCGTTTATACATTGAAAATCCACCCAAATGTGCCAAAATCGAATCCTAAATATCAGTTGTGACCTGAAGTACACTAATGAATAATTAAGGCTCTTCATCAGCTTTCAAAGGGATAATTTGGCCCTTTATCTACCTCCATATATTTTTAATAAACTAGTGGATACCACTTTTATGTCTTTGTGTGCAGTTTGAAGGAAATTGTCGTCTAAAAGATTATACAATTGCTTACCGGAATGTCTTTGGTAAACGCCCTATATCTAATTCCCCAGAGTCATTGGAACTCATGGATACCAGTACTACGCTTCCAATATGAAGAAAGTTAGAGTTTGTTTCCCCAGTCAATGCTACCTAGCAATGACAGGAAGTCTATAGGGACAACATATGATAATGATAACATTACATGATATCATTGCTCTAACGCTAGTTGGCAACTTCCTTTAAACTGAAGGCAGAGATATCAAAATGGTATACACAATCCCATCTGACTTTGGAAGAAAACATAGTTGCCACAAGACCATGCTATCCCTTTAAAGAATTAATTCTAATGAATGTAACATACTGTGTCTGTCACAAGCAAACAGTCATGGATGATACTGGTAACTCGAAGATGTACACAAAAATGTATTTGGGAAACATGCAAACGAAGGATTGAAACCATTCAGCGGGACAATTCAATTCTGGAGGGCAGAAACATTTCTGTTTTAAGACTTTGCCATGGTCCTTTAAATGGGTTCACCTACGGCATCGCTCCAAAGAACCTTTTCTGGTTCCAACTTGCACTTGTATTTTTAAAAGTGTACAGTAACTTAATTTGTGCTTTATCATTAGATTTCAAGACCGCCATGAACTCAAGTTAAAGACTTCTTTCTGATTCAATGATTCCTTTATGACACCTCATTCTATTGCCTGTTTTAAATGTTCAGCCATCCTTCAGTTACACATAGATTTCCTGAACCTGCACTAATGACTTGTAAATGGAGATTTAATTCTTAACCAAACCTTCCACACTGGGAGGGGTGTTGTAGAATATGTGCCATTTATCATCGAGGCCTGGACCAATGTTAAAGATGCTGGGAATTTACATCAGGAACTGACAGCTGTACACACGCTGCCAAGACCAAAGCCTATAGCACACCAAGCCAGCCTTTTGTTGGCTAGTGTCATTACAATGTCAATACATACTCTCAAATATCTTGCTATGTTCAGTTAATAAAGGAGCCAGCTCAGTAATGTCAACCCATAATGCCATCCGTGATATCAGCCTTTTCATAGCAGGCCACTGAAGCAATACACAAATTAAAGTTTGGATTCCAAAAGTAACCCTTCCAATAGACTCCCGTTGAGCTGGATCTATCCAGCGTTCACACAAAGTAATTGGAGCTGGTTTGTAGAAGGAAGCGAAGGAGGGGGTAAGCTACGATAAGTTAAAATCTAATTGGCAAAGTCAAAAGATGTTGATAAGGAGCAGAAGATTAATGTGTTATCTGTGTCTCTATGAAGCTGTGAAATGCTTCACAAAAGATAACTATGTCGACGGCACTTCAAAACATAATCTACATAACAGGATGACAGAGTTGTGTGTGACTGTATGACATTCAGTGTTATGCATCACCATGGTACTGAACTCCACCAAAGAAACCCAACATCAGGCATTATTAGATGGGTATTTATACTGGTTCTGTTTCACAGTCACACAAGGTGTACTATAACGCATGTGTGAATTGGAAATATGTTTTTTTGCATATCCCTTGGAAACTGGGGTCACATCCAATATTGACTGAGCAATTAGGGTTAACTGTCTTGCTCAAGGATTGAAAGAAAGATTTTTTTTTACCTAGTCTGCTGTTGAATTCGATTGAGAAACCTTTCAGTCGCTGGACAAATGCTTTAAACCTTCAGGCTGCTCTTATCCACTAGGCTACCTGGTGACATTAGCATGATGTAGCTGAATAGCGCTATGTCGTGCTGAAGGAACTGATCAAATGGTTTCCTGTTAGTAATTTCCCATCAGAGGCAATACAATACTTTTTTCTTTTTTGTAAATTACCCAAACCTACTCATGGTCTATGCTCTGAGCTCATTTTCCTGTGAAAAATGTAATGGATTGTTTTCCCCATTCCAGTTTACAGTGTATATGCAGGTATTATAGCACAGAACAACTATTTAGAAAGGGATTCCAGGATTGAATATTGCCAGACAGACTTTCAATCTTCCATAAAATGCTACACCTCAGCATTTTCAGATTGAGTTAATGCTTATTTGGCAATAATGCCTTTTTTCTCTATTTGAAAGTCTTTAGGATGTATTTAAATGAGAGATTTAGTTAATGAGTTTGGGCAAACTCTGGAACAGTCTTTTAAGTATTATCATTCTCATTAATTTTCAGAATTACCCACTGTGTTGTGATAGCTGTCATGGGCTTCAGACTTCAATTAACTAAATACTACGTATAGCCATATATATGTTAGAGTGTA
>JACXGI010001531.1:30415-48127 GCA_016801175.1 Esox masquinongy
TGTGTGCTGAACTATGTATGTACGTGATAATACTTTTTTTTGGAAAACTTTGCAATTTAAGTTTTCAGCATTTACTCTTCAACGAATGGAGAGCTAAGCCAGAGATAAATATGCAAATTCACATGACCAGCCAATATAGGCTTTAAAAAATTAATGGACTTTTGCTTTAATTCATCTACTGAACTCAATGGTAACAATGATGGTATAGGGTGGGGTCTTCTTCCAGAGAGGTGGAACGTTTAATTGACCGACAGAATCTATTTATTCTAACTTTATGATATTTTCCCACCTTATAAAATTTGCCGATTGGTTGTCTGATATGATGTTGTCCAAGCAGTCATTCATATAACATGAATGAAGACACAACGATCTAAAACCTCTGGTAACAACACATTAGTACATTTCCCAACTCCAGTCTGTAAGGCCAACAGCACACGTTGTTGTTGCCCAGGCAGCAGACAAACTCACATGGTTTAACTCATCGAGGGATTGATGATACCTTGACAAGTTGAATCTGGTGTGCTTGTCTCAAGCTGCTACTAAACAATTTATTATTGGGGCTACACAGGAACTGAGTTAAGAAGCACTTCCCCAGTACAGGGCTTTCTAAATTATTTTCATAAATTCAAAATACTGAAGGTGGATTTTGGAATTTACATTTTAGGAATTTCCAGCATGCTTCACATTTATATGGAGATTAGTTATTTAGGATCCTGAGAACTTAGTTACTGCAACAAACTAAAGTATGTCATAGTTGTAGCAAGGAAAACTAATAGTTTTCAAAGTTAAGGGAGAACTTGCACATTTATATTTAGAAAATACAAATACTACATATCTGTATTGTAATTTGCATACATTTACAGTATGTATCAAAAGTATTTCATTTTGATACATACTGTAGGTCTCGATGAGATTTAGTAATTGTCTTAAGATTTTTTTTTGCCACTGTGCACAACTCTATGAGCTGTCACAGTGCTTGTTGTAGATTACCTATTCTTCCACTTTCTTTCCAACTGCACCAAACTGGGCTCAACTGGTTATCCTCTGCATAGCAACACACATGACCATTGTACTACACCGAAGTCGGCTCTTGAGCGGCGGAAAGATGAACACTTCAGGCTGAGGAGTACCTCGGTGCTACATCAGCAGGAACAGATACGTTTGAAATTTGTTCATTGGATGCAACACAATACAATGTAATACTGTTCATCCATTTTGTTTTTAGCTCTCACTGTACATGCAAAACATGGGCCAGAGATGCTCACAGGCATATTCACTGTTTTCCCTTCAAGGATAAAAATATAAAAATGTCCAACTACTTTGAAATGGTATTCCACAAAACATTAGATTTGAACACAAATGCACTGCAATTCAAGCTTTAAAACTGCAACAAAAACAAGAAAAGGAACCAGGCAAGCCTAGTTTTGCCGGCCCGCGATTGGAAGGGATGAATGGTGTTGCCCTGGCAGGATTCAATCCGTGGTTTCCTATGTGACAGTCTGTCTTTAACCACTACGCTATTAAAACAGCGAGTGTTATTGCACGTGATTCGTATGTAGAGATGTGGTGTCTGTTTCCTTCTGCACTGTCAAACCAGTAAGTCAAAACTCCACGGTTCTCGAAACTAGTTCCCTACATTAGCTAACATCCAAACCAACACTACACTACAGTCAACCTGATTAGAAAGAGATTACTGTAGATGGCTAGCTAATTTCTGTACAGTACCTATACTGAAAACAATGAGTCCAATCACTACATGGCTGGTTCGTTTCTTTAGAAAACAATGATAGTTGAATAGCCAATCACTACGCTATGTGAACTACCCTATGTAAATCGAAATCAATCGAAAACGAGAGCAATATGTTAGTTGTCGGTGCAGTTCATCCATCACATTATAACTACAAACAGTTTTAGTTTAGGCTTACAATAATGTAGCTACTGAATTTTGTAGCCAGTGAAGTTTTAGTCTAGCTATACACTACCTAAAATGAAAACAATGACTCCAATCACTCTATGGTTAGCTTCTTTGGAAAATAATACCAGTTGAACAGCCAATCACTATGCTATGTGAATTGAAATTGAGAGCAATATGTTCCTTGTCGGTGCAGTTCATCCATCACAATATAACCGTAAAGCATTTTACTTTAGGCTTACTATGATGTAGCTACTGAAG
Source organism: Esox masquinongy (assembly GCA_016801175.1). Taxonomy (NCBI): domain Eukaryota; kingdom Metazoa; phylum Chordata; class Actinopteri; order Esociformes; family Esocidae; genus Esox; species Esox masquinongy. The sequence continues at coordinate 32,589 of JACXGI010001531.1, forward strand.
CTTGTAGCCAGCGAAGTTTTAGTCTATCCTGAACAAATCCTAATGCCTAATTTGTTTTGTACGTGCCAAGGATCGAACCCTGGTTGCCTAACTGTCAGTCCGTGTCCCTAACCCCTATGCTATTTAACAAGGGGTAGTCAGTCAGTCACTCACTCACTCAGTAAGAGACATTCGCTCTTCTTGGTCGGCTCCGCTTACGTGGCCCGGCAAAAGTCTGCACAATGGCAAAAAACGGAATTGCAAGAAATGTGCTTAAAAATTGTCTCTACCCAAAATGGGCAAAATGGGTAGAATTTCAGGAAATTTGCTTATAAACTGTAAAAAAAGAAACCTGAATACAAAAGATACTATATCCCGCTGTCCAGGACATAATTAGTCTGGCCATTTACTACAAAAACTGCTTTTATGCAATTTCAGTCGGAGTTGGAGTTGTCCCGTGATGGATTTCCTATCACAGAAGGGGTCCCTGATGAATTTGCTGCAAAAAGGACCGGTGATGAATTTACTATCACAAAAGGGGTCCCAGATTAATGTGCAATCAGAAAAGGGGTCCTGGATGCTAAAAAGTTTGGGAACACCTGCCTAAGTACACACCGATTACACATAATAACAACAATGACAAGGTCTCTCTCTTTTACAATGGGCATACGATTATAAATATTTAGCTATTGTTCTGTAAGGCTCTGCAGTGCAAAAGCAGCTCATATATCTAATCAGCAAACATTTCCTCTTTGATTTCTATCATTTCATCCTCAAGTGTTGCCACATCAGAGCCATAAGTATTTCATTACTGGTTTTATCTGTCCGGCGCCTTGTGAAGCAGCTAACAATTAACCCTCCCTTCATAGTGATTGATACAGGCTTTGCATTTAATTTGTTCCACTACACAGATCATGAAATTCTGAATGTGCCCATCCTTATTGACCTACACTTTTAAACACAGGCAGAGCATGCATCCCAAATGGCACTCTATTACTTTCATAGTGCACTAGATTTCCCCAAGGCCCATAGGGTTCTGGGAAAAAGAAGTGCACTGGGGACTACGGTGTCATTTGGGATGCAGACAGGTCTACAATACGATAGAAAGGAATTAGAGCTGTTACAGGAGAAATGTGAAGTCATGAAATAAAGTCTGATAAAACAAAGTGACTTAGCAAAAACCCTTTTAACTCCTTGAAGTACGTAGTTAAAAACTTGCTGTTGTCTTTTTAATTGTAAAATATTTTAACAGTAGTTTCCTCTTCAAATGGACTTAACTGAGAAATACAATTCAAGTAGTCAGTCATCCTCTGCAATATTATAGGTTTGGTAATCTGGACCGTCCTATTGTAACAAACCAAATGCAATGTGGCATTTTAAAGAATGCCAGAGATGTGTCTGCAATATTTTACAGCATGCAGTAGATGTGTCTGCAATATTTTACAGCATGCAGTAGATGTGTCTGTAATATTTACCAGCATGCAGTAGATGTGTCTGTAATATTTTACAGACACATATACCTTACAGGGAGGTGTGTCAGTAATATTTTAGAGCATGCCGGAGGTGTGTCTCTAGTATTTTAGAGCTTGTGGAAGGTGTGTCAATAATATTTTAGAGCTTGTGGGAGGTGAATCTGTAATATTTTAGACTTTGCAGGAGGTTTGTCTGCAACATTTTACCTATTTTTCTATAGCGCCTGGAAATCAACTCCAATTCCAATGTTATTCACAACACAATTTGTTAGAAAGCCTGTAGAAACCAAATTTAAAAACCTAGACCAATCCCATCTTTGCTAAATACATTAACTTGAACCTGTCTATATTTCCATGGCTTAAATAAGGCATAGTGTTAACAATAATGTAGGGGTTAAACCAACTGAATTATTTCTGATCACTGATATGCCAAATGCTGTCAATAAGCACATTTACATTCATTATTCACATGGTCTAAAACAACAGTGAACAATTCTAATTCTTGTTAAAACTTAAAAACAGATAGGTAAAAAAGGGAAAATATCCACTTAGACTGCTCCCAAATACATGAATTTATAAACATATTGGAACCCAACAGATCACATTCACAACACTCTAGAACTTGAATTATGTGTGCCACAAACATTCACACCATAAAGTACAGTAAAATAGAGTTCAGAGCACTGCACTGAACTCTTACTTTGCTCTACTGAATTATACTGAACTGCACTTAATTACTAAACCCTACTGAACTAATTTAATCTAGTGAACTTTACTCTAGAGAACTATGTGTAGAAGTATGTGCAAACATGCAAGGGATATGGCATTTTTCAACCTTTATTTAACTATTCAGAATGCATGCCCATGAAGAGAATAATGATATGCACATATAGGCAATTCAGTTTAGTACAGATCAGAGACCCATGATCTCATTACCGTCATTCAGGAACTGTCCATATATATGTTTCGAATTTCTTTTAAGTCCATCTTTTGTAGACCTGCCTATAACCCCGTTTCCCAAAAAAGTACAACTTTGTTTCCAAAAAAGTTGGGAAGCTGCAAAAAATGTAAATAAAAACAGAATGCAATGATGTGCAAATCATTAAAACCATATATTCAATAGCAAATAGTGCAAAGACAACATCAAATGTTGAAACTGAGACATTTTATTGTTTTTTGAAAAATATATACTCACTTTGAATTTGATGCCAGCAACACGTTTAAAAGAAGTTGGGACAGAGACAACAAAAGACTGGAATAGTTGTGTAATGCTAAAAAACTAAACCTGGTGGATTATCACACAACTAATTAGGTCAACATGCAACATGATTGGGTATTGAAAGATCATTCCAGAGAGGATGGGTCTATCAGAAGTGAGGATGGGGAGGGGTGCACCACTCTGTGAAAGACTGGGCAGGCAAATAGTGCCACAATTTAAGAATAACCTTTCTCAGCGTAAAATTGCAAAGAGTTTGGGGTTCTCGTCCGTTACGGTACATAATATCATTAAAAGATTCAGAGAATCCGGAGAAATCTCTCTATGCAAAGGACAAGGCCGAAAACCAATATTGGATGGCCGTGATCTTTGGGCCCTAAGTCGGCACTGCATTAAAAACAGACACGATTCTGTAGGGGAAATCACTGCATGGGCTCAGGAACACTTCCAAAAAACATTCTTTGTGAACACAGTATGTCACTGCATCCACAAATGCAAGTTAAAACTCTACCATGCAAAGAACAAACCATATTTAAACAGAATCCAGAACCACTGCTGTCTTCTCTGGGCCTGAGCTCATTTAAGATGGACTGAGGCGAGGTGGAAAATTGTCCTGTGGTCTGACAAATCAAAATTTTAAATTATTTTTGGGAATCAAGGACGCCGCGCACTCCGGGCTAAAGAGAGGGACCATCCGGCTTGGTGACAGCGCACAGTTCAAAAGCCAGCATCCGTGATGGTATTGGGGTGCATTAGTGCACATGGCATGGGTGGCTTGCACATCTGTTAAGGCACCATCAATGCCAAACCACATTCTGCATTAATTACAACAGCATGGCTCCATAGTAAAAGAGTCCGGGTGCTGAAGTGGCCTGCCTACAGTCCAGACCTGTCACCCATTGAAAACATTTGGTGTTCTATGAAACGAAAAATATGACAAAGGAGACCCCAAACTGTTGAGCAGCTGAAATCCTATATCAAGCAAGAATGGGAATACATTTCACTTTCAAAACTACAACAATTGGTAAGTTCCCAAACGCTCTTCTGTTGTTAAAAGAAGAGGTAATGCAACACAGGGGTAAACATGCCCCTGTCCCAACTTTTTTTGAAACGTGTTGCTGGCATCAAATTCAAAATGAGCATGTATTTTTCCAAAAACAATAAAATTTCTCAGTTTCAACATTTCATATGTTGCCTTTGTACTATTTTACATTAAATATAGGAATTAAGGATTTGGACATAATTGCATTCTGTTTTTATCTGCATTTTATGCAGCGTCCAAACTTTTTTGGAAACAGGGTAATTAAACCATAGATATAAATACTAAGTACATTCCAATGAGAACATTTCTAACCCTGTTACCAGAGGTACAAAAATATAAAAGGTCACATTATTGCTTCGTTGCATTCTTCCCAATTTTGGGGGGGTGTAACACAAAAATATAATAACATCTGGTCAAGCCGCCTTTGCCTCTGCACCAGCTTGACTCGTACTGCTGCAACATGGGTCCATATCATGCTCTAATAGCTATTTCTCTTACAGCCAAAACTCTGTCTTTCAACACTGTGTCTATTGTGAGTAAAGGAAAAAAATTACTGAAAACATATTGTTAAAAAAGAAAGAGTAACAGGTGTCAGGTAACCCAGCTACAACAAACCCAAAATCTCAAATCTGATTTGCATGGATTTTATCCATTAGCAAATCAGCTGTACACATTAAACCTTTTAAAATAATATCAAAGCATTAACCAAAATAGAGATTGTGAATAAAGCAACACAGTCTCATTAATACGAACATGCACCTAAACACAATAGTATGGAATGACAATTAAGTGTCATGTATGTAAGTTCTGCATGAAGAGTTGTTGGTGAAGTCGACTCCCGATTTAGGGGGAGGGAAGAGCTGCACTACAAACAATACTTAGAGTTAAGAACTGCTAATACTCCATATGGTTAAGGTTAGGATTAAGGATAGACAACAAAAAAGATTAAGATTAGATAACACTTTCAGCGCGGTTAAGATTAGGATTATGGTTAGGGGTACGGTTAGAAAAAATGTGCGCATATCTCATGATTTGAACTTGCAAGCAATAAAAGGTCTGTATACTTATGTACCTTTTACTCAGGAGTCTAGCCACTCTACCATGAAGACCATAGACATCAATGCTTCTGTACACTTCAGAATTCATCCTACTGCTGCGGTTATATCATTATTGAAGACCAGTGAGCCAGTTCCAGGGGCAACACCTCCTCCACCTTATTTTACATAGACATTTTTATGCCAAATCCTTTCTTGGTCTTCACATTCCTCTTGCCAATATTTGTCCACGCTACATTTTTTCAGAACTCTGCATGCTCTTTTTTGGTATTTCTAAGGCATCCCTGGTTTTGAGAATAACAATATTTTTGCCCCTTTCAGTCCAGCCTCTGTAGCTCGGCTGGTAAAGTGTACCACAAGTGGTGACGGCTGAAACATCCACTCCAACCTCCTGGAGAGTTTTCCTGATCTGTCCTGCAGTTCTTTGTTGTTTTTCTCTTCATTATTTCTTCCACAGTAGAGGTCTTCCTTGGTCTTTCAGGCCATTTGCATTTCCTAAGATAAGCAGTGCTTTATTCTTTATTCTTCTATGAATGTTTATCTTCTTAATGCCCAATGTTTTGGGACTGTCTCTGATACATTTATTCTGATGTATCTGCATCATGATGGCCATGCTGACTTGCATTAACATTTCTTGGGTCCTTTTGTTGTCAGACACCAGCAACCAACTTCAAATGCAAATGCAAAGCCTAGAATTAAGACTAGACACAGACAGCTCTCTTGTGCATGTACTAATGATGCAAACAAACCCACCTGCCTAATCAGAGACAGCTGTGAATCCAACTGCCCAAATACTTTTCGGTACCCATAAATGATCGGACTTTGTTTAAAATGTGCTGTTATTCCTAAATGGTTAATCTGATATGGATTAAAATACCCCAAATTGAAACTGACATTCTTTAGTTTAATCCCATCATCGTTGTGTCATTTAAAATACAAAGAGATGGAGTACAAAGAGAAAACAACAAAACATGTCACTGTCAAATACTTGGAACAGTATATTATACACATACTCTCTCTCTCTCTCTCTCTCTGTATATATATATATATATATATATATATATATATATATATGGAATATAACAAAATATGGAATATAACAAAAGATGTTCTCACATACTAAAATTAACTAGATAGCTGGTTGACTAACTAGATGAGCTGTTTAAGCAACAATAAAAAAAAAAAATTCTACTTATAGATTATGCATATATATACAACATCTTTAAATTAGGTTTTTTGTTATTGGCAAAAAGTCAGAGACGGCATCTTTGAAGGAGAAATTGTAAAGTTCCTCCCTCTGGCATCTACAGGGGAAAAAGCAGAAACTTTTTGTACCTCACAAAAGTGAGTACACCCCTCACATTTTTGCAAGTACTTGATTATATCTTTTCATGTGACAACACTGAAGAAATGACACTTCGCTACAATGGAAAGTAGTGAGTGTACAGCTTGTATAACAGTGTAAATTTGCTGTCCCCTCAAAATGACTCAACACACAGCCATTAATGTCTAAACCGCTGGCAATAAAAGTGAGTACACCCCTAAGTTAAAATGTCCAAATTGGGGCCAAAGTGTCAATATTTTGTATGGCCACCATTATTTTCCAGCACTGCCTTAACCCTCTTGGGCATGGAGTTCACCAGAGCTTCACAGGTTGCCACTGGAGTCCGCTTCCACTCCTCCATGACGACATCATGGAGCTGGTGGATGTTAGAGACCTTGCGCTCCTCCACCTTCCGTTTGAGGATGCCCCACAGATGCTCAATAGGGTTTAGGTCTGGAGACATGCTTGGCCATTCCATCAACTTTACCCTCAGCTTCTTTAGCAAGGCAGTGGTCGTCTTGGAGGTGTGTTTGGGGTTGTTATCATGTTGGAATACTGCCCTGCGGCCCAGTCTCCGAAGGGAGGGGATCATGCTCTGCTTCAGTTTGTCACAGTACATGTTGGCATTTTTATAGACTATCTCACCCGTGGTATAACTATAACTGAGCGAACAAACGCTTTTTGTAAACTTGTCCCAGGCTAGTGGCACCGAACAGAGATGTATGGGTAGCTTACTAGTTCGAGGTAGATAGTATGCTACTTTGATGGAGAGTTCACCTGGAAGACAAATTTGGCCAGCAGCCTGCTTTTCAGCCTTTGATTTTCTCCATCAGTTGGAAGAATTTGAGCTTTCTCTAGAGCTTGATCTGACTGTTTGAGAAAAGCAACGCACAACGACCGGACTAAAATGAACAATAGAAAAATGATCAGGTAGAAGACGAATCTATAAGCATGAGAACGCTGACAATAAACTTTGTGAAGTACCCCATTTCAAATAACATCTTTCTAACATCTTGTGAGCGCACACAGACACATGCACTGTAAAGCTTTAGAAAATACTGTTCTCTTTTCTAATAGGATTCACTACAGAAAAAAAATAACACCACAGAGACAGATAATAACAGCATATATAATAGCAGCTGCCACATCCTAGTCAAAAATATATCTTATAGGGTTCTTACTGGAGCTTATTGTAATATTTCTATAAGGCATATGTATGTTACAGGATTTTCAAAGGAACGTACCCTCCAATATGAGAACTCAGATAAGAATCATACAGGATGGTTCCAAATAGGATGGTTCCATGATAGAGCCAAATCACTCAGTCTGAGCACACACAGTCTGGTGAGTGTTACGCTTAATAGTGCCAAAAAAGGTCTACAGGATGAAAAAATGTACTGCATTTACAATGTAAAGTGTGGGGCCCCAAGTGGTACAATGTAGTCGCGGCCTCACAGCCCATATAATACAACTGTCAAGCAGGCCCAGCCTCTTAGTCCGGTCATTGGCAGAAAATGGAATGAATTATCATGTCACTCAGTAAATCCGCACCCCTAAGTTCCACACACTTCCACGCTGTTACCAAGCTCTATGTGCCAGCAATTCAAGCCTGTGGACAAGGTTAAGACTGTGTTAACCTGCTGAAAGTCAAGTCTTTAGGCCTCTCTTAAGGTTATTAATCATTTGAGTGCAGTTCACCAAATCAACGCTGTCAAACATGCATATGGCCACCTTCCTGAACACCTTTCATGGGACCGCAATGCTTGGCATGAGGGCAGATGTCAAGTAGATGAATAAGTACATGGGCATCAATAAAACCAATGGATGCATGAGCTCACCACAGTCAGAGCTGATCAATAACTTGTAACTCAGTGACACAAGCAAGCAGGACACTTGACAGCCCCGCCCCAAACACCACAGTGACACCATGCAGCTTTGTAGTTTTACATAAGGGTGGAAAAAATATTCCCAGGGTTTCCAGGAATGTCCCACTTATCCATTCCTGAGTTTGAAAATCTGTTAACCAGGAATTTGGGAAATCCTGGGAATTTTCTGGTCTGATGACTCCTAGCTATTCCCATCACATCCTGGTTGTGTTGTAGATCTAGTTGCTGGCTGATGATTCCATCTGTCATTGCCCACAGCCCACCTGGTCGTCCATGTCCTTGTACACCTGGTTGTGCAACTGATCTGGATTCTGCCTTAAGACTCTGGACACAGCCTACCAGCATTTATTGACCTGCTTGTCACCTGAACATGCAAAAACATTGATGTGACCCAACAGGTCATGCGCTCATGTATTTATAATGTTCACCCGGCACAGCCAGAAGAGGACTGGCCAACCCTCAGAGTCTGGTTCCTCTCTAGGTTTCTTACTATGTTCCAACCCAACTAGGGAGTTGTTCCTAGCCACTGTGCATCAATTCTTGTCATTGGTTGCTCTTTAAAGTTTCACAATGGGTATCTGTAAAAGTACTTTGTGACAACGGCTGATTTGAAAAAGAAATTGTTCATTTTTATTTTTTTTCTCTTTGTATATGTACATATTGTAAATGTAACATAATGGGATGAAATGTTGAGAGCTACATATGTATGTAGCTCTACATATGTATGATCAAAAAAGATTTTTCTAAGTACTGGTCCCATTCCATTCCATTTTAGGTCGGTTTTTCTGTGTCTTTGGCCAAAAACAGCATGGTTTTCTGTGTGAAACTGTATGTATTGAAACCCTGGATCTAAATGACATGTCTTTTAAACAAGACCGCACACTCCACTCAGATTGAGACTCCCACTTCAAAATGCCACCAAGTAAAGCCTAGCACGTGGTCTTTCCACTGCAACAAAATACTAAGGAACACTTCACTAGGAATACCTACACATCTACAGGTTTCATCTGCAACAAAAACAATACAGGAAAGAGAGTGACAAACAGACAGCCAGTCAGACAGACAGAAGGGAAGACGTACAGACAGACATGGAGGTAAGGTAGGCTACCCAGCTTTTCTAAAAAAAAAAATTAAAAAAAGCATTAGTCCATTTATTCCAGGTCTGTAACATGTAAGTGCTATCTGAGAAGCTATGGCATTCAGTTAAGAGAATGACTATACAGGTGTTGTAAGGTGGAAGTCCCGGCATCTATGTGCTGAAATCCATTTATTCTAAGTCTAGTTCTTTAACATGTAAACCGAGCGAAGGCAGTTCATCTGGTTGGGTTTCACCCCCTGCTCTTCCTCTTTCACACTAAACTGAATAATCAATCGCAATTTCACAGAGAGCCCCTTGATCATCTAGCTGGGCCCTGCAGGTGCCTGTGGTCTGAGCCGAGGATGATCAGGAGAGAAAATCATTGTGGCTTAATGTTTGACAGTTGCTCCACCGGGTCAGCGTTATGGCAAGGGGAAATATTGTTGAAAGCGTCAGTTACAAACAGGGCCTAATCAGAGAGCAGGGAAGAGGAAGACGAGCAAAATAGCAGAAACCTGGAATAAACATTTTTTGGGGTGAAATTTGTGAAACTACAGTAGGGCACGGTGCAGGTTAGGAGTACAGGTAGACAGTTTGAGGGCTTCTGCAGAAGGCAGGTCTTGCTGGTATAGTTAGAAGCTAGCACCTTCACTAAGCAGCAGATGGGAATCAGCATGCTCAACATATGTCTCGAAGCACACACACACTAAACGCAGGTCTCTGCTGCGGACGGACATTAAAAGAGAACCGCGTGCTGTGCTCTCTTTGCAATTCCCATGTCACCTGCACCTATTGAAAGTCGTGACTTTGGTGTGCAAACAAAGCATCAAGTATTGTCTGAATTGTCGCAGCTTAGTGATTGTGATGAATTCAGAGGATGGTTCTTTCCCAAAGGGAACCCGCGGGGAGAACAGAACAGTTATTCTCTTCCAAACAGATAAAGGACAAGAGAGAGAGATAGAGAGTCCTTGTGTATTTAAACAATCCTACTTGGTAATTGAACTGTGCTCAAGGACAGGCACCTGAGAAAGCTGCCCCGTCAGCAGAGCTGTAGTGATTCCATCCCCTCCAGTATAGTGAGGTGACGTGGGAAAGAGAGTGGATATAGCACAGCCATTCTCCTCATATACACTAAGCAATTTCTGTGTGCCTGCCTTGCCTGGTCATGGAATTTTCCGGGAGCAATAACAGGCTATGAGTGACTGCACAGGGCTATACTAGCAGACGGCTTACAGGATGTGTGTACAGAGAAGCTTTGTTGAATAAATATCACTGCTCATTATTATTGATGTTGTAACACATTCATAAAATATATATATATATAATGTATTGGGCATGGGTAAGCAGACAGAATAGTCCTTAACAGGTGCTTTTCTCTTAGACAGCCAGCCAGCCACGATTGAAAACTAAACTACACAGCAGAAAAAGAAATGAAAAGATGATCAAGTAGTGTGAGGTGAGCAGCATCATGGAGCCCGTAATAAAACAAAGCAACATCTCTCTCTCTCTCTCTCTCTCTCTCTCTCTCTCTCTCTCTCTCTCTGTCTCTCTCTCTCTCTCTCTCTCTCTCTCTCTCTCCCCATCTCCAAAACAGCGTTGTGCTTTCATGCAGTGGCAGCTCCAACCCAACGGCTGCCCCCTTATACCGTTTTACCCAGGATGCATCTTCTTTACCGCTCTCTTGCTCTCTACTCTGACCTTCACGGTAACCATGCAGTGGCATACACACACACGCGCGCGCACTCACACGCAGGCGAGGAAGAGAACAACAGTAATCAACACGGCACTTGTGTCGCATAACAGCATGAACGACCAGGAATGTGTGCAGCCGGAGAGAGGGAGACACCCAAAATCAATCCTAATAATGATAAATAAATATTGTTATGGAGGGTTATACACTGCTGTTCTCTCACTGCAATCAATAGGACCGAATGGGTCGTCTTCTTCCTGTGCCACGTTTCACAGCCACACACACCCTATCTAATGCAGCATCACCAACATTGTGAAAAGCACCCAGAAAAGGAGGGCTGCGGCTGGACACTGAAAGGGAGATTTTTTGAATAAGGTCCATTCAAACTTCAGGCCGTAACAATGACATCTAATATCCTCTGTCACTGTTAATGATAATGACACATTAGGGATTTGTGCTGAAATTACAGATTCCTCGAACACTTGCTTTGGTACTGTACGACGCACTTCCTCGGCCAAAAAAGGCAATTTCACGTAATGTTTCGACTGGTGCGAATCAAGTGAAAATGGCCTTAAAAGACAGTTAGAAACACGATTTATAATTGCCTACAGTGTACAGTATGTACACTGACATAGCATGTAAAAACCACAGGAAGATTTAACCCCTCACTGTAAATAACAATGCGCAGAAATAATGATATTTCTTTGTTCTTACAGATGTTGACTGGTGGAAATAATGTTACACTGTGTAACACGAGACCAAAAAAGAAAAGCACACTAATTCAATAGACAAACAAAAGTAAAATGTAGCATTATTTCCAAGCTAACATAACTTGATGTCTTCACAGAAACTGCACCAGCACACTGTTCTCCTCCCCATCCCCAGACTGTCGTAATAACAGTTAGACCTATCCCTAATTCTGTTCTATAAATCTTCTGAAGTGAACAGAGTAGGAAATAGGACAATTTACCACTTGTTTGCCCAGAGGGACAAAAATGATTTGTGAAACAAAGCCAACTTTGCAGTTAGTAACTCTTTTTTTGTGTGAACTCGTGTCTTCACCATTTCTCTCTGACTACCTCTCTCTGTTTTAAATTTCACCACTTCATCAAGCTACCAGAGATGTTTGCCCTATTCGGTCCATCAATCTGTCAGATTCCACCACTCTGAAGAGAGCAAAAATAATAAACACCTTCCTCTCATTCTGACAAACATCAGGACGCTATTAAAACGGGAGTTCAATTAAATATATTCACCCAGTCCTTCAATCAGACTTCTCAGATCCCGGTGTTATTTAGCTAAACTCCCAAGAGGAGAAGAATAACAAATCATAGTCTGATTTACTTCTGCGAATGGCAATAGGAGACAGGTGATAAAGAAAGCACTCATGCAAAGGCTATGAAGTTTTCCCCCTCGAAATTAATTCCATCTTCAAGATTTCTATCTCTCAGATATAGCCCAGAATGGCACACAAATATGCTTCTGCCAGAGAGATTACTAGAGACTGACTTTGCATAAACATTTCCTTCTGCTGCTGGCTGGATGGATGCTGCAATTGTAAACGTGCTGAATGAAATAGTGAAATACTAAGGCTTCATGTACTCAAATCAGGCAGTTAGTAAATGTTTCATTAGGGTTATTAACAACACGTGCACAGAAGGGTAGCTATTCGCAATAGCAAGTGTTCTCAATGTTAGTAATGTCATTGACAAGTGTTCACTATATTTTCTTTTCCTCATATAGCCTCCACATAAATACCCTGATCAAGCTCTGAATAGCAGCTCACCTACATATTCCATTTAGAGCAGAACTTGCAACAATGTATTGTTCAAATGTAACAGGACTTTGCTAAGATACAAGGTTTCTTAACAGATTAAATCCTAGTACATTGTATTACATCCAATTTGTTTTATTCTTTAGAAGCACTAGCAGTGTATTCACCAGCATGAAGATAGATAACCCTACAACTGTATGCTATGAAGTTTTTCATATATACTAAAATTGTTCTAATACTTACTTCTAACTTGTCTGATTAAGTAGAAGAAAAAAAAGGTTGCAGCTATAGCACGTTTTGTTTTATTGAGAAAAAATAGCCTGCTTACATTGTTGCTTTAAAGAGCTACTCAAAAGGTATCAACATATCATTCATTTCAATCTAATCACCTGTTTTTAAAACATGCAAATCACCATGTAATACAATTTAGCCTACTGTAGCAGCTAAAGTATTATTTTCAACAGGTCTTCTACAACCATTACCTGGTGGGGGATTTCTGATCCAACAACACAGAGCAATCCATGCGCTACATTTAAAGTTCCTCAACAGCTGGTGGCTGGTGTATGCTAATTGACTGAGGTTCCGCTGCAAAACACCAAGCACAAATTCACCAGTGCAAACAGCACAGAACAGCCTGGCCTAGCATGAAGCAATTCCAAGCTACACAGAAACAAATAGCGAATTTGTCATCGATGAACGTAGGCCTATATGCTTCACGACGCTAAACAACCTTGCTTAGAGCTTAAACAATGCAAAGTGCCTGCATTGACGGGCTGCGCTTTGGCAGACGAGACACTGACTGTGTATGTGTGTGTGTGTGTGTGTGTGTGCGTGCCCTCTGTTCAACATACGCTTTCTCAGTCTACAGTATACCTGTTACCCAAACGCCAAGGTCTCCAATACTCAGACGCACCCCTGCTGGAAAGGGCAACATCGAAACTTCTGTCATCTCCACTCAAAACTGCATAGCATCTAATGAAAAGCGTCATCGTATTCATAGAAATAGAACAATCCATGCGTTACCGTTCTCTTCTTGTAGGGTCTTGCTGAATGCTAGGCTTGGTGGGCGCCATCTTCCTGCAATTATTTGATTTCTTACTTTTTTTTCTTCAGATTTATTTTGACATAAAGCCGTGTCGCCTGACAGCAATGCGTCATGTAGCCTAGGTGTATTTAAACAAAGCCATAGCGCTGATGTGGACCAGCCGTGCCCCTGTCTTCGTGTATTGGCGTTCATGAGCGTGAAAAAAGGAGCAAAAAACCCCGAGACCGAGCTCCAAAGGCATGCCAAGAAAAGTGAGTGGAAACCGGGGGATGCTTCTCAAATCCCGCTGCTCTGCTGATACATGGGGCTCGGGTAACATTGGAATTGCTACTCTATAAACAGGAACGTCGTAGGCTATCTTTACATATTTCCGCAAGAGCCTCTTGTCTCCGTTGCTTCGTAAAGGATTTTTCTGAGTCTGTTTGTCTGTGCATTTTCCAGCTTTTCCTGGCTCGCTCTATGAGAAAAAGGACACATCTTCTCTCCAACCGGCGCAACAACGCCACTCAGTTGTAGATGGAAACAGTTTTTTATTTTACAGTTAAATACAGGTTGCGATAGGCAAATTCCCATCGATTTGCGTTTTGGAACTAGATGCATCTATTAAGTCAGGTATTAAGTTTACTCTAAAATGTATTTTTTTTAAAATAGTCTATTATAGTCTTGCAGATATGTATTGGATTTGAATATTGCCAATACACAAGTTGGCTTTACGTGAATAAACCAAATGTGTAAAACAGAATAAGCTGGAATTGTGAATGTCGAAGATTAGACACATTAGACAGTGGAAACATGACACTTGTTGTGTCAATTTCATATTTGATAAAATAATATATAGGCCTACTTAATTCAATGACTGACATTGCATGGGGACTGCACAGTCTATCATTAACAACATCAGGATTAGCCTATATATAGCCTATAGTATCTCTGTTTTACGTCATATTATTTCAGGTATTTGGGTGTAATTTTTGGTAGTCTAATCCAAAACAAATGCAATTTTAGTGTATTATAACGTATGAATTAGCAATGCCTTACCCTAATTGATAAAACGTTTGCATTTAAATTCATTATTATTCGAGTGTCACATCAGACAAGAGAGATGGAGTTGAAAACTAGTCTTCAATCAATGACGGCCAAGGTCACTGACCGGTATGCCCGGAATAAGTGTGCAGCTTTTTCATCTTGTCAAAATGTGTCTTCCAGATGCTTAATACAAACTCCCGGAAGTTATTCCGATATGGGGCGTATAGGGTAAAAGGCCTTGCATAAACCACAAACCTCCTGATGCAACGTTGCAAATGTCTTTAAATTGTGACTTTACGTTTTCAGATATGCAAGGGTTGGTACCAGCTATTTAATATATTTAATCTATAATAAATACATACAGTTACCATAATAGCCATACGTCTACATACACGCAAATGTGAGCACATTAGGCTACAGTTGTTTTCAAGACTTAAGCCCATAAACATGTTTTGTTGTTTTGTTGGATTGCCTAAAATGATCAAAGAAAATGCAAATTGTCTTAGAAAAAAGCGCCATTCAGTGTGTAAACCAGAATAAAAAAACGTTTATACATTAACCGCCGCTATGACAATGGTTGCCATATAAAGTTTCTCTTTAGGAAAACCAGTGCGGCCTGTTGGCAATAAATACCTTTAACCTGAAACATGACTAGAAGCCCAATGTAGCCTACTATAAAAGATAATGAGTCACTCTAGAAGACTTGCGTTTTTAACTCTGGGTCACTAAACGATATGAACATGAACATCTCTCCATCTATAAGCTATTGTAAATGTGGCAAGTTTGGTGGCAATGTGGCAACTTTTCTGGTCATCAAGTCTCTGTATTTAGGCTGCATTGTTCTAGTTTTGATAGGCTATGTTCTAAACAACTAAAATAACCTATATAACGACCGTAATTTACATTTAATAGTCTTTCGACTATATTGGTGTGTGTGTGTGTGTATATATAT
>JACXGI010001531.1:48227-58857 GCA_016801175.1 Esox masquinongy
TATATATATATATATATATACACACACACACATGTATATATGTGTATATATATATATATATACACACACACACATATGTATATATGTGTATATATATATATATATATATATATATATATATACACACACACAATGCACGATATATAGCCTACAGAAAGAAAGACAATCACGCAAGCTTAGCAGGTAAAGCGTTAAGTGTAGGCTATCAATATGACTGATAAATTGTCTGTTGAATGGCTGCTCAAATATGGCCATAAACATTTGCGTATAAGTCTCTTGGATAGCCTATTCTTTCATAGCTGTGTGGGTAAGTGTTGCTTTATGCACCAATTTGCACATGCAACAGCATGTAAAGTAATTTTTTGAAGACATTCCGCGTATTTAATGGTCATTCGCATTCATGGCATAATGGGAAAATGAATAATGCTCTATGGTTAAACGTGCCACACTTGTCCCAAAAGAAACAGAAAAAGTATTCAGCGACAGGCGACAGTCTGCATACGCCCATTATTGTGTGGTTAATAAATACAGTAACATAAAGTGAAATAACATAACTAAACATATTTCCTCAGTGGTCAGGTCAACATACCTTTGTTGATAGGAGGTGATCCCTTGTACGTTCTGCGGGTTCCCGTTAGTGGTACCCGGGACTCTCCCCACCGCAGGACCTGATGGCATTCCCCCGGCTCCTCCACCTGCCGCCGTCACCTGAACGCTGAAATCCGGGAAGATCCTGATCATCCCCGCTCTGGTAGATTGAACACGCACTGAGTCTATGAAGATATTTCAAAGAATAGCAACAGCCTTCCCTCCAGCCGAACAAGTCACACCACAATCCCATTAGTGATGGTTACCAGCTCATCGGCCATTCTACGTCTTGATTTCTCTCTGAATCAGCGACGAGACAACTGCAGCTTTCAGGTTAGCAATGACATTGATGCTGGTGGTGTGTGGGGCAGAAAACGCGTTCTATACGCACGGTGTAGTTAGATGACAGGGAAAACAAGTTAATATTGTTCTGTTAATAGAATGATAAAACGTCAATGCTGTTGTGCCAAATAGGCTGCTTCAACTTAACGCCAAATTATTGCGTATAACTCTGAAATGTCCAGCCTTATATTTTTAAACTATTCCGAAATAAGATTTATTAATTTAATTCCGCATGTTGTAAAGGAAAAAGTAGAACATTCATTAAAGTTATTGATGTGTGGTGATCTAGAAATTGAAATACAGCAATTGACAACAGCCAGTCAGGAAGTTTTACCTACGAAGTTAACTGGAGATCCAACCCACAGGCGCTTCTTCAGAAACGGTTTCTTACAGAAAGCTCACCAAAACGATTATTACGAATTTTCTGAAATCAAATAGCACAATATTCGCTTAGTTAAAAACAAAAAGAAAAGGTTTAAAGTCACATTCTCCAACCGGCTTGCATTGCGTTGCGCACAGCATCCTTTAAAAAATCCAATACACGTGTTTTTAATGAACAAAACAATTTAAGATAAGGTTTACGCGTACGTTGTTATACAAGTAGTAGTAGTTAGTAATAGTTCGCTTATAAAATTGTTAAACCTAAATTAGAACGATATGATTGCACAAAGTTATCTATGCCCTACCACTGTAGTTGGCACAGTCGTCACTTCCAAAACAGGACGGACGCTATTTGTAAGGATGCCGAGATGTGGTGATAGGCTAGTGAGCAAAAATTCTCGAAGAAACTTCCAAATAACGCTGACGCGGACAGTTTGCCTCCAACAATTGAATTGATGTTTTCTTATCTTTCTTTGAAGGACTGAACGACTCTTCTCTTGAATGGTGCTCTATGTGCTGTTGTTTGTACGAGGTGTCTCCGGAACAGGTTTTCTCAACTTGCTATGCCCTAATGTGCAGCGGAGCATTTGTAAATAAGCTTGTTGCTGTCTGTGTGGATTTCCCCAAAGACTGTGTTGTTGTGTGATCTGGTAGTGTGCAGCAATGGCATTCCTAGCGCGTGTGAGCGGGTGAACTTGGCCTCAGCCGCTGCCTCGCGCAAGCGATCCCGGAGCGCGCGCCGGCCCTATTCAGCCAATCAAAGACCATATCAGGAACGCGCTTAGGATGCTGCAGGAGCAGTAACCCATTGCAGCCCGGGAGTCGGGTAAATCGATTCATTTGGAACTGATATAACCTTTCATTACGCGCGTAAAGCACACATTAACATAGACATGCCATCAAGTACTCTCACACCAAGGCGGTAGAGACGGGAAGCTCATATGGTTTTATACAGTAGGCCAAAATGATGCAATTACACGTAGAACATGTAGAATAGTTAGAGAATTGTTTAAGTACGTCACTTAATATTTTACGCTACTTTATTATTTGCCTTTTGAAAACTTAAAAGATTTTAAATATACGGATATGTTGGCCTGAATTGTAATATCTTTAGTCCCCCTACCCTATAACTAAGAACATTCTTATTTTCAGCAATGACCTGGGAGCAAATTGGATTTACTGTCTTGCCCAGGGACTGACGTACAGATTTTTCACCTAATAGGCTGAAGGGAACAACAGAAAACCAAAGCAAGGTTTTATAATACACGATAACAGAGATCAATCCAGATGATTAAACACCAATACATTAAAAACAAAGCTATTCACCTAAGACTTGAAATTAAATCGCTTCTCTAACCATGTCGAAAAAACTGCTCGAAGAATGAGTTCCAGAAAACGCAAGCCTCCTTTTGCTGTATTTTTCCCCTGTAATGAAATCAAATGAATTGCCTTGGAGGCTTAAAACCGACATTGCAGGCCCCCCGATACAATTAGATGAACTGCTGTTTACCTGCTCAGTTATTTGGAGGGCTCTGTATTGCATTTATTTGTCTGAAGTTCTTTGCTAAAGTACATGAGACAGATCGGGGGCAGCTGCAACTGCTCCTCTTCTCCCACATGACATCTCAGGTTTAGTGGTTCTTTTGCCCTGTCTCTCTCTCTCACTCCTGTCTCTCTCTCCTCTCTCCTGTCTGTCTTTCTCATCTTTCTTTCTCTGTATCCTTTTCACTGTCTCTTTCTCTATGTTTCTTTTTCTGTTTCTCTGTCTCCTCTATTCTTCGAACCCTCTTTTTCCTACCTATCGCTGTTAGAAAACGTTGATAATCAATGCTATCAGTACATCAACTAGGATTAGGCACTTTATTCTGCTTGGGCACTTAAAGAAACACGGTGCTTTACAGGAAATCAAGCACTGCAGTTCAGGAGGTGGTACTCGTTAATCATGCTTAATCGAATAGTATTCATTTAGGGACAATCCTGCACCTGATTTTAGAGGATGGAACATGCTTTTCAATCCGAATGGTTCTTATTCTCCCTAGAAACATTTACATCAAGTACCGGTATAATCATTCCACTTTAGCAGGGGTAGGGGGACTGTGGTAGGTATTAGCTATTAATGGCAAGGAAGCAATCTCTTCACAGAGGACCAGTTATTACGGTGGACCAAGTCATTTCAATGTTTCCCACCGCCATATTGACCAATTAGCTTAATAATGTGAAGATGGATAAATACTGTCACCAGGCCTGCTGTTAGCTAGTCGAACCTCTCCCCATTACATAGTGCCATTGGCCAACCCCGAACAGAACATAACAAAGAATCTGCAGAGGTCAGAGCAACACCTATTCAACACATTCCATTCCACTCATCTTTCTCTCTTCATAAAAAATCATCCGTCTTTGACTGACTCATATCACGATAACAATTCTCTGAGGTCCATGTTGGATGAAGCTAAGGAAGGACATATTTTGGAGGACATGCTATTATGCCATTCTACAAGTCGTTGTCCGCCATTTACCTTATCGGAACTTGGCAGTGTTTTAGAATATCTCCTCCAGAATGATAGTGAGCCGTCTGTGAGATTACACTGTTTTAGAATGTCTGGTAGCCGTTAGCCTTCCATATGATAACACTGTACCACTGTCTCGCATCAGAAGTGAATAATTGGAACTGCTTCTCAGAATCGTAATTTCATCTTTCTTTTGTGAGTACCAAAGATCTGAGCCTATGGGTGGTTCATACATTCCTCTCTTTTGTCCGGTAGGTGACTTATTTTGTAATATCTTAGAAAGGATAAATCACTGTTTGGGTTCTGGTCTGAGATATGTGTTAATTGGAAATCCTTCAAAATGGATTGGAAGTATAATAGTTCATTTTATTATCACAGATAGTCGATTTTTCACAGGTTTTCACCACGGCATGAACTGCATCACTTTGTTCTCAAGTAGGGCTGAATTCCCTGATACAGACAAAGTCTAGTTCTGGATCATAAAGCATTCTAATTTGACATGCTCAATTGAAAGACAATTTTATTCCAGTATAGTGATCCTTTCTGTTTAAGAGACAATAATATAATGTATACTGTAAACAAAATCAATATCATTAAAGGGGAATTATTCCAGGAAAAAGTGGGACTCAAGGTGACATTTGATCGTATTACTTTAATTACTTAATTTTCATTGTCCAATCCAATTGGTAGCTTTTGAATTTTAAAAGTCAGAGAGGCATAGGCCAAGGCAAACACTCAAGCTTTACTCAGCCACCCTAATGTAATATGAAATATTGCTTTCCTGTGTTTTGGATATGACTCGTAGCTTTAAAGGAATGATGAATTAACTGTTGTGAGGAATTACAGATGGGCCGTTCAGGAAGAAATACTTTTAAAATGCTAATGATTGATCGGAGTGTCCAAGTGGAGATGACATCATTGCTTTTATTTATCCTCGATTATAAGCTCCCACGCTGCCCTTTCGGACCCCTATGCAATTCCATTTCAAATTGTTTCTTAATGCAGTTTGATGACATGTCTGAAATCCAATCACCTAAACCTCTCAAATTGCATGAACACACTCAGCACAATCCTGGTCTACTGATGGGGCCAGCACCTCTGTCATCACCCAGATCCTCAGACAGACAGACACACACACACACACACACACACACACACACACACACACACACACACACACACACGCACACACAACCAGCTTAGCATAATGATTAACTGACACATGGTTGTCTTTTGTTTTACCACTTTACCATTCTCTTTATAACAGCTCTTTATAAACTTTAACATGGCATATTTTGTTATTGTGTCAGTATACAGGCTTGACATCGATCACATTGATTGTCACAGTGAACAACGGGGGTGTCTCTAATAGCCTAGCTATACATAAGCCTATAATGTAACACATAAGCTTAAGTGAATCTGTTTTCAATTCGTACCACCATTTTATTTTCCTCTTCCAGATTAAAGTACATTGGCATTTTGATGATGAGGGAATTATTCTATCCATTTCTGGAAATGTAACGGAAATGAACAAAAGACTGAGAAAGCTCTCAAAAGCATACAAGGCCATCAACATGACGGAAACTTAATGAATGCTTCTAAAAGACTAATGTTTAACATCAGACTGCAATGTAAAACCTCGGCCTTGACTCATTCTTATATCCTTTGTTCATTAGAGGAAAAAAAGTTGCTGAAAAAAGTTGCAGTACAACCAGGCCCCAGAGAAAAGAATTCCCAACGTTTGTGACATTTAAATAACAGGAAGCTTTCATCCCTCGCTTTCCTAACTTTCTACACAGAAAAATGATTTCCCTTCTTGTCTTTTTGATGTGGCATAATCATATGTGATCTTTTCAACAAAGAGTTGCCATCCATCTTATTAATTTTGCCATACATGCTTAAGCAAAGATACCAAATCAACATTTTGACTGGTGGTAATTGCAAAGGCCCCATGGTTCGATACGCATGACCTTTATACCCTTTAAAGTCATTTCCATTTCTGACAAAAAGATCTTGTTAATTGCAAAAAGGCAAATATATTTTCTTTTTTTCACCATGTAATGTTTTTTTGAGGACCATGTAGGAATGCATTTTCATTCTAATTCATTAATCCTATCGGTCAAGTCTAAACCTTTCAGCAAGAATAAAAATCAAAACTCCTTTGACAACTTTTAAATGAATGAGATAAAAGTGGTGAAATTATCAGTAGTCCACAATCCTATAATATGTTGATGCTTGAAGTGTTTGTGTTCTACAGGACAAGTAACATGTCTGCTGAAGGTCGAGGAAACTGCTCCACAACCTGATGTTTTACCTAACATTCACACACAGTCATTCAATGAACAGCCATTTTCCCGCTGTCTGATTCGCTCTGATCATCAAAAAACATCTTTGACAAATAAGACCAACTGGATGATTACAGTAAAGGGCTTGTCATCAAGGCTGGTCTAGGTGATCAGGAAAAGGTTGATTGGCTGTTCTCTGTGTGTGCACGCGTCTGTGAACGTGTGTACGTGTGTTTGTTGGAGAGCGTAAAAGTGTGTGTGTACATGTCAAAGCATTTGTCTGTTTGTCATCTGATTTGCTGATAGGCCATCATCTCTCTTGTCCCATCGTCTTCAGGATCGTCAACACCTCCGGTAAACTACCAATTAGTCATGATAATAGATGTCTGTGTGACTGAGGACACCTGCATCCAGGTTAATGCAATGCCTATATACTTTTGCTACAATAAAGTGTCTCAAATGCCACCCTATTCCCTATAGCGCTCTACTCTTGACCAGGCCTTGTAGGGTCTCCGGTCGAAAAATCGGGGGCAATTTGGGACTCTGGCATATACTTTTCAGTTTTTTTTTTCCGCAGTCAACATTCCCTAGACATATCAGATGTTTTTATAGGACCTCAGTCATGTCAATCACCTGGTTTTCTCAGCACTGAATCTCCCAATCATAGCCTAGACCAGGGGTACGCACAGCTTGTTGACGGCAGCATTCTTTTTGACTGTCCCCAACCAGCCTACACCAGACCAGGCATGATGCATTTGGGCAACCACTGACCAAATGAATTAGCATAGCTGGTCTGGTGTGGGCTGGTTGGGGACAGCACCTGTGGCATTATAGGAACAGGGTTGCCTAACCCTGGCCTAAACAAAGACACAGACACATCTTCTGTATTTGAGGTTCCATTTATGCCTTTCACTTACAGTTTGAAGAGGAGAAACGATCAAAAATGGAGGATGCTTATAAATTTTTTTCAGGTGAATTACATACAGAACAGGCATGTAATCAAATGGTTTCCAATAAATTACGTTTATTTCTCAACATGTCTGTATACTTATTGTTAACCATGCAGTTTAATATTCCACATCACAGAACAGGTACAGTTTAACACGAAGCATTTATACCGTCATTATACATGAAGGTTTCAGAACGTATACATATATACAGATGCCTGTTTTAACCTTGCCTATTGTCCTTTTCTACTTCCTCTACATCTTCTGAACACCTAACTGGGTAAGCAGTGTTTTAACAAAAGGTATAAGAAATAACAATAGCAAGGCACACATTTTTAAAGTTTAAAACCTTCCCTCGTACCCTCCCTCTATTCTCTTAGGAAATAAAAAAAGGAAATGGTATATAGTGAAATTAAGTCAACAGTCATCATCAATCTCATACTACACAACACTTTTCAGCTGTTTCCAACCCGGGCCGTGTTGCATAGATAGATCTACTCTCCTCATGACATCGGTCCAACTTCCATTTCCTCCATCAGTTGAGCGCCAACACAATCACTCTCTTTTTCCCCCTCTCTCTTATTTAACACACACGTTGCCATGGAGCTGGGACTCTCAGAACTCTGTGGAACTCTCAGCAGTGCTGTTGTGTCCAGGAAATAATCGCCAAACGGCCACTCTCAAAATAATCCTCCACCACATATAGTATGACCGATTTTAAATTTGACCTGACTTTGTTCTGATGCAGCAAAACAAGGAAAACTTGTGCCCTGTGCATATAACATCTGCAGCTGGTCGTACAGTACCGGTGAGACAGTGAGAAATGCCATGCAAACTGGCGGAAGAAGTGTGTGTCTAGTGGGAAACGGACCGGGGCAGAGGAGGGGGTTGGTCGGCAGAGCAGCGAGGTAGCTCATTTCCAGTCTGGCACAGGATTAGAGGAGCAGAGGATGGTGGGGGTCGGGATGCCCCCCCGATCTTGGGGGGGGTTTGCTGAGGGGTCAAAGGTCAGGGGTCAGCGTTACATCAGAAAAGGAGGAAGGGGAAGGTAGCTGGAGTAGCAGGCTGGACAGAGCCATGCACCATGGGAACAGCGGGAGGAGGGGAGAGACCCGCACAGGCCACAAGCCACCAGGATGGACACTGCACACACACGCGCACACACGCACACACACGTACAAACACGCACAAACACACACACACAAACAGACACATACACACACAGAGCCTGGTCTCACTGCTGGGCCTTGGAGCTGGATGAGGCCACGCACCCAGATAGTCTCTGGAAATAAAAGAAAGAAATGCATCCCAAAGTCAATGAAGTAGTGGTGTTTTATTCTTCACTTTCACTGAATAAATGTAACTCCCCAGTGTTTCCATATTTACATGAAATATGATCCAACATTTTAATGAAGTGTGTTAAAAAGCAGCTTTTCTGGGCTGGAATTATGTGGGTGGACCCCAAAAACAATGATGTAAGTGTATACAGGTCATAAAAAATATTAATGTGAGTATATCATTAATTGGCCAGGTTAACCTTCTCTAGACTGCTAATTGGCCAGGTTATCCTTCTGTAGATCAGTAATTGGCCAGGTTATCCTTCTGTAGATCAGTAATTGGCCAGGTTATCTTTCTGTAGATCAGTAATTGGCCAGGTTATCCTTCTGTAGATCAGTAATTGGCCAGGTTATCCTTCAGTAGATCAGTAATTGGCCAGGTTATCCTTCTCTAGACCACTAATTGGCCAGGTTATCCTTCTGTAGATCAGTAATTGGCCAGGTTATCCTTCTGTAGATCAGTAATTGGCCAAGTTATCCTTCAGTAGATCAGTAATTGGCCAGATTTTCCTTCTGTAGATCAGGAATTGACCAGGTTATCCTTCTGTAGATCAGTAATTGGCCAGGTTATCCTTCAGTAGATCAGTAATTGGCCAGGTTATCCTTCTCTAGACCATTAATTGGCCTGGTTATCCTTCTTTAAACCACTAATTGTCCAGATTATTCTACTGTAGATCAGCAATTAGCCAGGTTATCCTTCTCTAGACTGCTAATTGGCCAGGTTATCCTTTTCTAGACTGCTAATTAGCCAGCTTGTCCTCCTCAGAAGACTGACATCATATTCTATAATTTTTTTCAAACTGTCAATTTGAGATGCACGTTTTATTTTTAAGTTGGCCAAAAATGTGTATAAATTAAGTATAAATTAACAGAATCACTTGACAGAATATATGTTAATAATTATTTTAAAAGCTCAACAAAAATTGCCTGTTATATATTACATTGCAAGGACACATTCTACGGCACACTATATGAAGGGCGTTTACTTGAAATGTCAACAAACCACGCTCTGACCAAATCCCTCAACAACACAGCCTGCACTTCTGTCAGCTCAAACCCTTTTATTCCTCATTGGCCTAATTGTACCTGTTCCCCTTTGATTGCCACGTGGCGTGCAGCGAGGTGGGAAAGGTGGGTCAGACACAGCAGAGGCACAGGGGTCAGATAAAGCTGTACATCTGACTACTGTATGGAACAGATATCCAGGATATGACTGCGTCATCACTGGTGGCAGTGTGTGTGTTGTCTATCATTACATCTGATAGTACAAAGATAATAAAACCTGACAAATTGGTCCCCACAAGGCATCAATGTAAATAGGCTATTTCTGCCTTGCGGGTTAGGGTTAGCATGAAACAATTTTGGGTTATTGCATGGTTGTGCCAGGGAAAGAAAGTATTTATACTTCTGTAACGATTCATAAACATCGGTGTAAGGAGAACTTTTGCTAACATTGAATAATGATTACATTTTGGTTAAGATGAAAATACAGTTAGCCTTTATGGGGAACAAGTTTGTGTTGAGTATGGAGAAATGGATGACATGAATTACAATTATTGTAGTATGGCTAAATTCATACTGGATTAAAATAGTACTCGCAGGGCTAAATGCATACTGAATTAAAATAGTACTCGCAGGGCTAAATGCGTACTGGATTAAAATAGCACTCGCAGGGCTAAATGCGTACTGGATTAAAATAGTACTCGCAGGGCTAAATTCATACTGGATTAAAATAGTACTCGCAGGGCTAAATGCGTACTGGATTAAAATAGTACTCGCAGGGCTAAATGCGTACTGGGTTAAAATAGTACTCGCAGGGCTAAATGCATACTGGGTTAAAATAGTACTCGCAGGGCTAAATGCATACTGGGTTAAAATAGTACTCGTAGGGCTAAATGCATACTGTATAAGGAGGACACTCAGCAGGCACTGGAACTATAATGTGAAGTCATTGGTGTATTTTTCAACTTTGTGAAATACAGATTTAAGAAGGAAGGATGATTACCCAACCAAAGGCTCTCATTCTTCCAGCACGTTCTGATCAGGGCACTGAAATAGAGTAAGGAGAGGCCATAATGCAAGCCAAAACCACTGCTTTCTACTGTTTGATTATAAGTACTTTTCAAGCAAATTTCCAGGTAAAATGTGAAAAGTACAGCTTATGTAGCTTGAGTCATAACATAGTCGGACTACTTGACTAAGCACCTGCATCAGGAATGCCAGAAATAAGCTTTTACATCTAA